>AP025048.1:38814628-38924323 GCA_036186865.1 Eustoma russellianum | reverse complement strand
ATAAATAATAGTTTTTTTAAAAATAATGAAGAAAACTTGCGTCATTGACTCATTGCGTTACGTGAAATGAAAACTGACTCATATGGTTAAAAATTTTTATATTAGGAAGTTTTAAATCTACATTTTATTGTTGCATCTAATTTTCTCGAGTATCAAATATGTAAAGATTTCCTTCATGTTTCTTGTATGCCTGCATCCGAGATAATTTTAAGTTCAAGGATGCAAAATCCAACTAACTTTTTGATGATGGAATTGAATGGAAACCATGTGTATCTAACTTTTTGATGATGACACGGAACAACGTTTCACTTTGTTTCTTTGATGAGGGATTGAGTTCTCCCCCCACCTGTGCCAGAGGCCCCTTAGCCAGGTGGGATGTAAATCGAGGGATGTGCTCCACCGGCAGCCCTGCAAAGGGAGAGGACACTCGAGACTCAGCCAGCCCAGAGGCAAGCCTTGTAATATTTCAACAAAGATTGTCTCCACACGGACTCGAACTCGGGACGTCGGGGTTCTAGCCCCAATCACCTTTGCCACTTACCATTGGACTATGTCCCTGGGGGCTTCGTTTCACTTTGTTTCTTGCTATCATTAGTATTACTTGACAGATTTACAACAAAATAAAAAGTATGACTTGACAGGATACAAGCTGGGCATTTAACCATTTAAGCAACATTAATTTTTGCATATTAGTTATTACTTCTGCTGTGTTGTTTGCTGCATTCATTTTTTGTTTTGTTCTGTTGAGTGTTGCCAAATGACAAGGGTGAGTTATTGATAGAGTTGGTTTCTATTTTTTCAAAAAAAAAAAATTGTTTTCTTGCTTTCGCGGTTCTACGGTTCTGAACCGGAACCAAACCGTTTTAAATGGTTCCACGGTTCTACGGTTTCGCAGTTTCGTGGTTCCAATTCGGTTCTAAAAATAACATGCTAAACGGTTTCCGGTTCTAACGGTTCCAGAACCGGACCGTTGCTCACCCCTACACCTTCGGAATCCCCGCCTCCCCCTCACCATCACCCCTCCCCACTGCCGGCCCAGCAGATATTCCTCCCCTGCTCCCACCGTTTTCCTTAGGACCAGCCTCAAGAAGTCCCAAGCCACCCGGCACCTCCCTGATTGGCCCGCCTCCCAGCCCCCTCATCTCCTCCCGCATACCTGCCCCGATAGCCACACCATTACTGCCGCCACCCCACCTCCTCTCCCATCCGCCACCATGCCCCTGACCTTCATGAAGCTCATCGTCACAATCCCCCTCCACACACACTCAACCGAGAGCCCTCTTCCCCACCGCCTACCACCACCAAAACTTCCACCTATTACCCTCTCCCATCACCCCTTCCATCCAGAACTTTCCCCCACCACCACACCCTCAGGTCACCACTGCCCTGCAAAGAATCATCCTTTGCTCCGCTTCTAATTATGGCATACGGTTCTTTTACAATCGTGACATGCATTTTTACGAAACCTTCATAGACCCACGGGTTTTATAAAAATCCGTTTTATCCCACGCGGTCTACTCTTACACGGTTTCAGTCTCACATGTGGATAGCAGAAGTGTAAATTTCTCCCAATAATGTGGTATCTGTAAAATGAGATGGGATCTCCTTTCCCTCAATCCTCTCACCCTACTCATTATCACAGCAGTGTGGGGTGGTGACGCTAGATGCTGGTGACTCTTATTTAGCCTCACCATCCCTTGCTGGCACCTGTCGTGCAATAACACGTGTAGTGAGGTAAAATGGGTGAGGGATCCTATCCCTTGTAAAACCTACATATCTTTCTTCTTTGTTGATTCATCTTGCATTGAGTACGCCTTTGGTAAAAAAAAGATTCAAGGAAAAACAAAAAGTAGATAGATAGATGATAAAATCTAAATAACGATATATATAATTGAACACGAGATAAATAAATTTTTTAATACGGTTCAATTCCAAAAAATCCTCATTGCGCCAAAAGCTACTTTACATGGGTTTGAATTGAAATCCGAGTATGTTTTCCTAAATTTTTCTCTACGGCAGACTTTGGTTCATCAGATTTACAAAATATGAAACTAAACTCTTTACAAGATATTCAGTCTTGATGTGAGACGAAGAAAGAATTCTTCTTTGCATGGAATAGTTAAACCACCCATGGGATGATCAAATCCAAACTCCTCCTCTGCCTTGCGCAACAAATCTTGAAACATAGGATGATTCAGGTACGATATCGGAACCACAAATCTCTTCTTCTCCATTGATTCTCCTACATAAACAGCAAGATGCCCGTTTGGAACATCCGTCTGATGATGCCTTGATAGAAGTGATTGCAATTTGAAGAATTGCTTTGCGTTCGAAAAAATCACACTTGGCAATCGGATACCCATTTCTTATGTTGTTGAATTTCTTTTCTGGATAAGTATGATTGTCGGTGAACTGAAGATGCAAGAAACAAAAGAGGGTTGCTTGATATACTGATGAATTTGCTGGGATGATGTGGGGGTGGGTGTACTATTTATAGCAAACTTTAGTGGATTCGGATTTGAGATCAATAATTGATGGATTTCTAAATAAGGTGGCCTAGTTGTTCATGTGGTTCAAAACTAGCTCATTAACATTTCACATGGCTTGGTCAGAAATCTCGACGGTTGTGGTAATGCTTGACCCACCTGCTTTTGGAAGTCTTTTTAGAGAAGAGCAGTATGGGCCGCCGTCAATGTTGGTGGAGCCTCTAGAGAAGTAGGCTGTCGTACCACCCCCACATCATCAAACCCATGTGGCTTGGTTGGCCAAGGTCCTCTCTCTCTACATCATTATCTTTAGCACTTCATCAAATCTATGAATTGTTGAATAGTAACTATTACGTTCTGGTAATTGTTTTTAACAATAACAGAAAACAAATGAGTTGTCCCTCGTTCAAACTCAACTACTCCCGCTGGTTTAGCAATTTCATTACTACTACATGTACAAGTAACCAAAGTCCAGGAACGTAAGAAAAATGTAAAAGTTAATGGATGGAGGTGATTACACTTCTCATTCTCTTGGAGTAATTTCTCACCCCGGAGGCCCACTGTCCCAATCCTAAGGAGCATCGTGGAAGATATAAATTAGGAGTCTTGCGGTTTCCTAAGTTGAAAGGTGTCTCCCGCAAACTAGACATTTGGCCTAACAGCAGTGGAACACCCACACTGTGCATGTCGCTGGATTCGAACTCTTAACCTATTAGAGTAAATGCTAACACGAATACCAACTGGACTATATCCTACCCTTCTCGTTTTCTAATTCTATATGGGATTATGAAAGATACGTTAATATGATACTAAGAAATTTCAGATGTAGGTTGATGATTAATGCTGTAAGGAAATTATGCAATGGATAGCTGTACAAGTAGAATATAGTTTAAACTTCATAGCATAGTTTCGTTGATATTTGAATTAAAACATTGCTTCAGAATATAGTTATGTCAAATCATTGGCCATCATATATTAAAACAATGTCCACACTGATTCTTTTACAGTTAGAACCATCACCTCAATCATATTGGAATATATTTTCGAGGTCAAAGCGTTGACCGTTAGACATTAAAACAGTGTTCACACTGATTATCTTATAATTAGGATCATCAAGTTAATTATTCTACAGGTCAATGCACAGAATGTAAGTTTAACATATTATTTAATCTTAGTCGTCATCGTGTCATTAATCATTATCCAACTACTATGCAGCTGGTTGATCTAAAATACTTCCTCACACGCTTTAGAGTCACCGCCAACAAAGAGCCATTTCAATTATGAAGAATCAAGGAGGACAACAACAACACTATCATTGATTTAAAGGCTCCCTTCTATGGCGAGGTATAGAGATCATATGTATGCAACCATACACATGTGTTAGAAAAATACATAGATTGTTTTCCGATGACGCATAATGAAAATTGCGTCAGCTGTGTCGATCAACTACTAATTCACGATATAAGAAACGCAGCCAATTTAGTGAGTCATTTTTGTTCAATTCCATCATATTTCAAAGACAAAAAGGAGTGTGTCATTGACTCCATTGAAAATAAATATAACCTGGTATGACAACCGTGTGAACGAAGGTTAACGAGTAATTATCACGCATTATAACATTACAACACTTATTCTCTTTGTCTCAAAAATGCTGTTATAATTTCCATTTCGATTTGTCATAAAAATATAATCTGCGTTCTAAAGGTAGCAATACATTCGTATTAAAGTTCCATAACACTCTTCCAATTAAGACTTACATAATTTTTCTATTTTATCTCAATTAATCAAGTAAAAGTAAAATAAAAATAATGACCAAAATAGTTTGACTTTTATAAATTACGTTCAAGTACAATATTTTTGGGGATGAGGGAGTATTCGTCAACAAATAAAACATAAAGAAATTGAGGTAACTTCTTGATTTAAACATATTACTGGTTATAATATGTCAGCCTCTATTACTTGTGTGCATTTCAGCAACTAATTAATATTAACTAATAAATCTTAGCATACTTAGATTACCAAAAGTCCAACCGAACAGCAAATTAAATTTCATGCATAAATGGAAAATTTTCAAAATTAAGTTGAGTCCAATTTATCTCTGTCATTCTATTATAAACGGTCCCTTACAAATTCTCATCAATCAGCCTCCTACATGTACAAAGTGGAGAGCAAATCAGGCTCCGATTACAACAAAGAAGTAGTTAGCAGAACGCTAGGCTTATGCAGCATGAACTAGGAAGAATCCATCATAGAAGTGAGACTAATAAAATAATCTTCAGAGCAGGGAAGAGTGAGACCTCCTGTTGGAGGATCGTATCCAAACTCTTCTTCTGCCGATTGCAACAACTCTTGAAACAGAGGGTGATTCAGATGAGAAACTGGTATCACAAAACGTCTGTATGTTTCACTCACATAAACTGCCAAATGCCCTTTTGGGACTCGACCATCATTTGATTTTGAAAAGCTCCCGTTTCTTGGTGACAGAGTTCGTCGAAGTTTCTGTTTGGCTTGAGCCATGCTACCTAATTGGAATCCCATTTTCAGCTCTAAAGGATTATCGACCTGGATCGATCAAGTTACTGACTAGACTTCTTCAGTGGTGGAGAGAATGCAAAGGAAATGTTGGTATTGGTTTGGAGAAATATGATATGTTTCATGCACATATATATAGCCATGTCTAAGATGCTAGAAGCAGTTAGAAAAATAGTGTGATGGTTAAACTCATTGGATGGAACAATAAATGAAACTAAATGTCAAATTGCATCACATGGCTTTGGATAGTCTATTTCAGGCAAGTAATGGCCTACCACTCTGAAGAACCACAATCAGCATTGCGACTTGCTACCGTAAAATATAAAAACAAAAAAATAAAAAGCTACCACTTGATCAAAGAAGATATCAGAAGAAAATTATAGCTTATTTATGAGAGAACATTCAACTTAAGACTACATTATCTGTGTGTATATATGCATGTGCGTGTATACATACACACGTGTGTATGTATATACACATACATTGTTGGAAAAATATGGGTCGATATGGCTATCAAACATGGAATATAACAGTTTGACAAATTCGTCCAAGAACACCGTTATTATGCTAGGGAACACAAAATGAATCTGTAACAAAGGGTTCTAGGAAATGATGAATTTCATGAGAATTTGATTTAGAATCAATTGAAAAAACAACAAGAACAACAAACCAAAACAGCCGAGACGTGACTAGATTGTCACTGTCCTTAAAGCAATTTTGCCTCTACTGGTGAGCAAGGTAGTCTTCAGACAAATGCTTCCCAGGATATAACGGCTTACTTCCTTTCTATTGCTCTTAGAGAGAAAGTATTGAACTTGTTTAGTAGAAGAGAATGATAGTGAAAGGTAGAAGAAGAATGGTGCAGAATTTTTCACAAGAATTCAAGAGTTTTTCAAGAGTTTTCCATGTATATTTTGAAGATAGCAAAGCCTGCTATTTATAGGCTTTGAGTTCACAAATTACAAGTTCAAAAGACCCTTTTTCTGCAGATTTTTCCTCCATGGATCGGTTATAGACGTTCAATATGAAAGGAGATGTCATTTGGAGAAGAAGATGCATCTTTTATGAACAGTCGGGGCACATTAGACGCCTCATGTCACTTTGAACGACTGTACAAAATGACATAGGAGCTTCATGTGACATCGAACGACTGTACAAAATGACATTAGACGCTTCATGTCACATTGAACGACTGTACAAAATGACATTAGGCGCTTCATGTGACATTGAATGCCTATACAAGGCGTTCGAAGTGTTCTGGAAGTTTTCCAGAACACTTCGAATGCCTACATTAGGCGCTTCAAGTGTTCTGGAGTATTCCAGAACACTTCGAACGCCTACATTAGGCGCTTAAAGTGTTTGGAACGCCTCCATATCATTCCATTGTTCATAAAACACTCCAAACTTCATCCAATCTCCTATCAATAGGTCACATAACACTATACAAGGTTGGATCACAAGATTTAAAGTACTTTTACGTACTTTTCCAACATACATATATATGTATATATGTATGTATGTATTTCAGTGTAAGCACGGTGTGAGTGGACATGTGCATGCATGTAATCTGATTTCTTGACTGCAGAAATAAAAATCATCAGTACTTCCTAGGAAATCCCTGATTACGAGGATTAGAGCCATCTGAAGCACAACTCCTGCTGACAAAATGAACTGCAAATACTAGATCCACAGGATGTGCGGTATGGATAATAAGTTTAATAAGGCACAGATATAATCTTGTATCTATAAATGATTCAGATAGTGGATTAATTGTTTTAGGTACAAAATACTATATCCTCAATAGATTTATTTTAATCCTAGTTGCCCTGGTAGGTCTTACAACATGGCCATCAATCCAATGGCCTCGATTTCTGGTTTGGATAACTTGATAAAGGGCAATGCCAGTCTCCATGCGGTTAAATGTTCATCGTTGGACATGGTCAGTATTTGACCAAATTCCCAAACTATAGAGTATGTAATTTTAATGTTAACCTCCAAAAAATGCGCGGATCCGACAAATCTTGCTTAAATTTGCTTAGGATTATTGCATATGTAAGCGAAAATTCCAAATTCCCAACCATTGATGGTATACAAAAAAGTTGATTGAATCGTTGGATGAGGAGAACCAACATTCATGTGATATCATATTTGTTTGTTCATATGATAATTGGAGAAAATGACAATCCAACTTCATGTAGGCCCTAATACATTTGAAAGATGCTCAAATGCAGTTTTCTGAATCCAAATCGTTTGTATTAGTTAGGGTGCAAAGGCACATGGCACATCCAAATCTTGTTTAACTTCGGCCTAGATAATAAAGGTACCCACCGAGCAATTTTCACCACTCGTCCCATAGATTGGCCACACTAACCATCAATAACAACATTACCTCATTGTCTTAGAGGCTCCTGCCTATGTCGCGATATGGAGGTCGGATGTACGCAACTATACCCATGTGTTAGAAATACACATGTTTGTTTCTTGATGACACATAATAAAAATTGCGTCAAACTGTGTCGATCAACTGCTACTTCACAATACAATATAAGAATCGCAGTCAATTTAGTAAGTCATTTTGTTTTATTTCATCATATTCTAAAGTCAAAGAAGAGTGTATCATTTATTACCTTTGAAATGGAAATCAGCCACACTAACTATCAGAAAAATCAAATTTTCAAGCTTGAGAAATGTTGCAAGTTCAACGATAAATATATTAGCTGCCGTACACAGATTATTCAACCTGTAGGTCTCCACTTATTAATCTTATCCATCGGACCAAATTTAATGTATCATGTGCATATTCCCTAATTAAGAAATATTTCGCAGTAATTGTATTTTCTCATTATATATATAGAATATCTAGCTACAATTAACTTAGATGGATATTGACACAGTAAAGTAGGAAATATTTCGTAGTAATTGTATTTCCTTATTATATAGAAAGAATATCAATTTAAGATGGATATTAACACACATGTTGAAATCATTCTTGTATACATTTTTTGCTTTAGGTAATGACAATGTGAGAGCTTTCTCCCAATAATTTTTCTAACAGTATCCTATTATGTTGATCTGGTTAAAGAAAATAGCTACAGTGACATAATCATACAAAGGATATGATATGAATTCCCTTATCTCTGAAGTCAAGATCAATTACGGTAAAGGCTAATTGGATTACCATATATAAACAAATTTCATGTACCTTTATTTAATGGTGCAGTAAACACATTATTCCAGCTAATAGGTAGCCTTATTTGATGGTGCTCATGTGATGCTTCAGGAACCATGTCTGCCTCTAGGCCCCATTGCAGAAGGGGTCCTTCTATCGGATCGGTCGGTTGCATGATATCAATTTCTTAGCTGAGCATTTTCTTAGAACAGAATGCTTCTATGTGTATTATTATGAATTCAGAATAACATGAATTGGCTACTGGATCCGAGTTTTGTATTATAAGAAGTAAATACCTGTAGTCACCACCAGAGTATCTTTGCTCAACAAAAGATTCTAAGCTTGTTGACGATGCTAATCTTTGATCCCAAAATTTTATGTATAGATCATTCTTGGTACTACTCATAGTTCATACGTTTGTTGGAAAATTGCAGAGAATATTGGTAACACAAAATTATAGAACAGCCGAGACGTGACGGATTGTCACTGTCCTTAAAGCAATTTTGCCTATACCAAAGAGCAAGGTATACTTCTAGCAAATGCTTCCCAGGATATAACGGCTTACTTCCTTTCTATTGCTCTTAGAGAGAAAGTATTGAACTTGTTTAGTAGAAGTGAATGATAGTAAAAGGTAGAAGAAGAATGCTGCAGAATTTTTTCACAAGAAATCAAGAGTTTTTCATGTATTTTTCATATATATTTTGAAGATAGCAAAGCCTACTATTTATAGGCTTTGAGACAAGTTCAAACGACCCTTTTTCTGCAGATTTTTCCTCCATGGATCGGTTATGGACGTTCAAGATGAAAGGAGATGTCATTTGGAGAAGAAGATGCATCTTTTGTGAACAGTCGGGTCACATTAGGCGCTTCATGTGACATCGAACGCCACATTAGGCGCTTCATGTCACTTCGAACGACTGTACAAAATGACATTAGGCGCTTCATGTCACTTCGAACGACTGTACAAAATGACATTAGGCGCTTCATGTCACATTGAACGCCTATACAAGGCGTTCGAAGTGTTCTGGAAGTGTTCCCGAACACTTCGAACGCCTACATTAGGCGCTTCAAGGGTCTGGAAGTATTGCAGAACACTTCGAACGCCTACATTAGGCGCTTCAAGTGTTTGGAACGCCCCCATTTCCTTCCATCCTTCATAAAACACTCCAAACTTCATCCAATCTCCTATCAATAGGTCACATAACACTATACAAGGTTGGATCACAAGATTTAAAGTACTTTTAAGTACTTTTCCAACAATCCCCCACATGATCCAAGCTTGTATAGTTTCAAACGAACGAACATAAACCAATCTTTCCACTATCAAACGAAGATAATGACACATAACGGAGCAGTGACAAACGTCTTGAACTGGCCGGTAGTACAATTTGCAGTTATATAAACGGAAATAGGGTGACAACCGTCTTGAACCACATATTTCACTACTGTTTATATGAACACACAAATGACATGCCATTATCTAACTTCTTACAAGTTCGCGGTGTGGTGCATTAAAGGCCCTGCACCCAATCCCAGGATTCATAAGCGCTCTAGAGAGTTTTCCAGGCTCTCATAGGAAGCGGCCCCACTTCCACACTTATATAGGTGATATTCATCAAGTGTGTACTGCAGCACACCACCATCTTTGATGGCTATGAATTATCCATTAAGAGATTTACATCTCACCCTCAAACATGCAGTGAGTACTATCCTCAAATATCAACATAGGAAGGGACATATGTGATAGTACTTAACAGAACTCTTCTATGACGTGTTTTTACCACATTGAACTCCGTTTGTAGGATCTCTACTAATAGTGAGTTGGGTTCCTGTCATAGAGAACTCACATCCAACGGAACAAGTCCCATTCCTCTCGATGTTTTAAGAACCATTTTCCGGTTCAACCCTTTAGTTAAGGGATCCGCCAGGTTTAACTCGGTTTTTATGTATTCCAAGTTAACCACCCCAGAACTAATCAAGTCACGCACAATATTGTGCCTCAAGCGGATATGCCGGCTCTTTCCATTATATATTTTGTTCCTTGCTCGAGCAATAGCTGCCTGTGAGTCACAATGAACAAAAACAGACGGCATAGGCTTAGTCCACAAAGGAATATCAACTAGTAAATTCCTTAACCATTCTGCCTCTGAACAAGCAAGTTCTAAAGCAACAAATTCAGATTCCATTGTTGATTTAGCTTTACAAGTTTGTTTAGAGGATTTCCATGAAATAGCACCACCACCCAAAGTAAACACATACCCGCTGGTGGAGTTTATTTCATCGTTATCTGTGACCCAGTTGGCGTCACAATAACCTTCTAGAACTGCAGGACTACCGGTAAAGGTAAGTCCTAAGTCTATAGTACCCCTTAGATATCTCAATAGTCGTTTCAAAGCATCCCAATGCTCTTTACTTGGACTATGAGTATATCTAGCCAAACGATTAACTGAGTATGCAATATCTGGCCTAGTACAATTCATGAGATACATGACACTACCAATGATCTTAGCATATTCGCACTGAGACACACCATCACGTTTATTCTTTTCCAATCTTATAGATGCATCGTATGGGGTACTAACAGGCTTGACATCATAATGATTAAATTTCCTCAAAATCTTTTCAACATAATGAGATTGAGAAAGCATATAACCCCCACATTTTTCTATCAATCTAAGACCAAGAATTAAATCTGCTTTTCCCATGTCTTTCATTTCAAAAACAGATGATAGAAACGCTTTAGTATCATTTACAACATCAAGACTCGTACCAAAAATTAACAAGTCATCAACATATAAACAAACAATAACACCATCATGATTTTCAAATTTACTGTAAATGCATCTATCACTTTCATTTACAACATAACCATTAGACAACATGGCATTATCAAATTTCTCATGCCATTGCTTAGGTGCTTGTTTTAAACCATATAACGATTTCTTCAACCTACAAACTTTATGCTCTTGTCCTTTTGCTATCATACCTTCGGGTTGTTTCATGTAAATTTCTTCTTCTAAATCTCCATTTAAAAATGCTGTTTTAACATCCATTTGATGTACAACTAACTTATAAATGGAAGCTAACGCTATTAATACTCTAATAGATGTAATCCTAGCAACAGGTGAATAGGTATCAAAGAAATCTATTCCTTCCTGTTGGGTAAACCCTTTAGCCACAAGCCTAGCCTTAAACTTATCAATTGTTCCGTCCGCCTTTAGTTTCTTTCTAAAGACCCACTTGCAACTGATAGGTTTACAACCTCTAGGCAAGTCTACGAGTTCCCAAGTATTGTTGCTAAGTATAGACTCAAGTTCACTATTGATAGCTTCTTTCCAAAACTTAGAGTCTATAGACATTACCGCTTCTTGATACGTTGTGGGGTCATTCTCTAAAATGAATGCAGTGACAAAGTCATTTCCAAAGGACTTTTCTACTCTTTTCCTCTTACTTCTTCTAGGTGAAGTATCATTACTAGACATTTTGCTAGACTTACCTTTTTCAAATTTAGGACTAACTAATGACTCTTTCTTCATAGGAAAAATATGCTCAAAAAACTCAGCATTCTTAGATTCAACGATAGAACCATTATCAACCAACATGAATCTATATGCAGCACTATTTTGAGCATATCCTATGAAAACACAATCATTAGTCTTAGGACCAATTTTACTTCTTTTGAACTCTGGCATACCAACCTTGGCTAAGCACCCCCACACTTTGAAGTAATTCAAGTTAGGTGCGTAACCTCTCCAAAGTTCATAAGGAGTTTTATTGGTCTTTTTATGTGGGATTCTATTCAAGATATGACATGCCGAAAGGATTGCCTCTCCCCACATATTGTTAGGCAAACCTGAACTTATAAGCATATCATTCATCATATCCTTGAGTGTTCTATTTTTTCTTTCAGCGACTCCGTTAGATTGAGGTGTGTAAGGAGGAGTGAATTCATGTATAATTCCATTATCTTCACAAAACCTTTGTAAAGATAACACATTATACTCACCACCCCTATCCGTCCTCAATCTTTTAATTTTCCTGTCTAGTTGATTTTCAACTTCATTTTTATACCTGATGAACATGCTTTCAGATTCGTCTTTATGTGCTAGCAAGTAAACTCTAGTGTATCTAGAGAAATCATCAATAAAAGTTATGTAATACTTTTTACCACCTTTACTTGTATAACCTCTAAAGTCACCAAGATCACTATGTATGAGTTCCAACTTATCTGTTGTTCTTTCAACAGATTTAAACGACTTCTTGTGATGTTTTGCTTCTACACAAAACTCACACTTTCCAAAGTCATCTTCACATACATACGAGATTAGGTTGGTGAACTTTAGTCTTTTTAATGCATCTTTATTAACATGTCCTAATCTTGCATGCCAAATATTCAAAGAGTCAACAACGTAAGCAGAACTAGATGCATTCTTATTATTCATAATACACACAGCATCTAATACAAGTAAACCCCCGGAGCAATAACCTTTCCCGACAAACTCCCCATTTCTAGAAAGTATAAGCTTATCAGACTCAAGAACAAGTTTAATGTTAGCCTTGTTCAGTAGTACTCCGGAAATCAAGTTCCTACGCATCGCAGGAACATGCAACACATTGTTCAACTCCAGTTTCTTGCCAGAAGTCAACTTGAGGAGCACCTTTCCTTTACCAAGAACCTTGATACCATGTGCATCTCCCAAGAAAACTTGCTCGCCATCATCTATTTCTTGATATTCAAAAAATAGATCCTTACTGGTAGCAATGTGCTTGGTAGCCCCAGTGTCTACCACCCATTCCGAAGCACTACCGACAAGGTTTACCTCAGATAAGACGACTGCAGCAATGACTTCGTCGGTGGTCTTTGAGAACTCTACCAGATGTGCTTGATTGCTCGGTTGGCCTTTCCGTTGGTTGCATTTAGCCGCTCTGTGTCCAAGCTTTCCGCACACCCAGCACGCTCCTTTCATCTTCTTCTGTCCTTGTCCCTGCACAAATGTCTTACCTTTGCCATTGTACTGAGTCTTTTGCCTCTTGGGTTTGTGCTCCACCACATTGGCTTGGGAGTTCCTTTCATCACGTCCAATGTCATCAAGCCGATTATTCTCTTCAATGCGAATGTGCTTGATGACTGCATCCAAGGTCAACTTGGCATCATCATGCTTGCCTCTCTTCTTGTATTTGCTCCAAGAAGAAGGTAGCTTTTCCAACAAGGAGGCTGCTTGAAAAGTTTCATCAACTTTGATGCCTTCTTGCTCCATGTTATCCACCAATTGTTGATATTGGTGGATTTGATCATTGATCGGTATGTGGTCCACCATTTGGAACTTCAGAAACTCGCTGACCACATATTTCCTTTTGCCAACATCTTCAGAACCATATTTGTTCTGAAGTGCTGCCCATATATCCTTTGCTGACGCAAATTTGACATAAATGTCAAATAGAGAGTTGGAGAGAAAGTGCAGAATGTGTCCTCTACACGTAGTATTGTCAGCATCATACTTTTTGCCTTCTGTTTCATCTGTTGGCCTGTCTTTGGAAAGCACATATGAAACAGAAATCATCTCCAAGAAGAATAGCACCTTAGCCGCCCAACGTTTGAAGAACTTGCCATCGAATGGCTCCATCTTTGACATATCAGGAACTGGTGCTTGTCTTGTTGCCATATTCTCAACAGATATTGCTTTAAGATTGTTGGAAAATTGCAGAGAATATTGGTAACACAAAATTATAGAACAGCCGAGACGTGACGGATTGTCACTGTCCTTAAAGCAATTTTGCCTATACCAAAGAGCAAGGTATACTTCTAGCAAATGCTTCCCAGGATATAACGGCTTACTTCCTTTCTATTGCTCTTAGAGAGAAAGTATTGAACTTGTTTAGTAGAAGTGAATGATAGTAAAAGGTAGAAGAAGAATGCTGCAGAATTTTTTCACAAGAAATCAAGAGTTTTTCATGTATTTTTCATATATATTTTGAAGATAGCAAAGCCTACTATTTATAGGCTTTGAGACAAGTTCAAACGACCCTTTTTCTGCAGATTTTTCCTCCATGGATCGGTTATGGACGTTCAAGATGAAAGGAGATGTCATTTGGAGAAGAAGATGCATCTTTTGTGAACAGTCGGGTCACATTAGGCGCTTCATGTGACATCGAACGCCACATTAGGCGCTTCATGTCACTTCGAACGACTGTACAAAATGACATTAGGCGCTTCATGTCACTTCGAACGACTGTACAAAATGACATTAGGCGCTTCATGTCACATTGAACGCCTATACAAGGCGTTCGAAGTGTTCTGGAAGTGTTCCCGAACACTTCGAACGCCTACATTAGGCGCTTCAAGGGTCTGGAAGTATTGCAGAACACTTCGAACGCCTACATTAGGCGCTTCAAGTGTTTGGAACGCCCCCATTTCCTTCCATCCTTCATAAAACACTCCAAACTTCATCCAATCTCCTATCAATAGGTCACATAACACTATACAAGGTTGGATCACAAGATTTAAAGTACTTTTAAGTACTTTTCCAACAACGTGGACCTCACATGTGAGTCTACAATAACGTAAAAGAGATTATGGATGGTCTATAATCTTCTGAGACCTTGAGATCTGGTCATGTCCTTCTTTGTTCCTCTAAGATAACTTCAAATGTTCAATCCATTACTTTACGATAGCACCATGTATAAAATTAACTCGGAGAAAGGCTTGCATGCACTTAAACTAAAATGGTCATTCAGGTTAGAAAAAACATACAGCCCTGCATCTATTATAGATGCATATGTAAAGAACCAAGCTGTTATTTGAGATGGAGATGAAAAAAATCAAGATGTTCATGAGTTGTTCGTGTTCAATTTGTGAAATTGTTCGTTTTAAACGAGCTTGAGTTTAACTCGAGCTGTTCATTAAAAGAGACAAACCAAACTAGAGTAATATATGACTTGGTTTGATTGCTCATTAAGCATTATCGAGCATCTAATATAGCTACAAGTATTCAGAGTTGTAGTTACATAATTGATCGAATATTTCTTGTGAAATGTGTGGGGAAAATTTTTGTGTGTTGTAAAAAGGCATACAATCTTCAACAAGACAAGCATGTAAAAAGAAGTCCAATAAAAATTGATGACCAGCAGCAAAAGTAAATTCTACATAATTCGAGTCCATGAAAATGGATTCTCTGGTACAAAAGTCAACATAAGCCTACTGTTTTACATGGGTTTCTTTTCGAACCCAATCTTTCAAGGTAGATGTTAAATTATGGTCAGAACTGCAGAAGTTATATAACTCCCACTATACATTAAGTCGAGAAGTGAGATGAAGGAAGAATTCCTCTTTGCATGGAATAGTTAAACCACCCATGGGATGATCAAACCCAAACTCTTCTTCTGCCTTGCGTAACAAGTCTTGAAAGGAAGGATGATTTAAGTACGATATGGGAACTACGAATCTCTTTTTCTTCATCGAATCTCCCACATATACAGCAATATGCCCTTTTGGAACATGTCTCTGATTTCTTGATAGAAGAGACTGAAATTTGTAGAGTTGCTTTGGGTTCGAGAACATCATGGATGGCAATCGGATACCCATTTGAAATACTTGCGTTCTTGAAGAAAAAAAAAATTGGGAACTTGAGGTTGATGAAGGAGTGGTTATTGGAGAGCTTGTTTGCAGCTTGGGAAGTTCTGAAAATGGGGTGGATGTTTGGACAGATGCTTAGGAAGTTGTGGAAGTAGTTGAGCTTATTTATAGATGCTTTTGCTGAATGGCATTGGAAGTTTGGATGATAAGATGGATAACTAAACTGGCCGGCTTACTTGTTCTTCGATCAAAAGGTCGTTCTATGATTGTGTGTTCTATCGTCTCAGCCCCAAGAAACATTGTAGAGTGCAAATCAGGAGTCCAACGACTTCCTAGGTTAGGTGAGGACTTACGCAGTGATCCAAACAAGGTACCTCACAAACAATGGAGCATCTGCGTATCCATGGATTCGGACTCTTGACCTCTTGGAACAAATCCCAACTCGATTATCAACTGGATTATGTTCTGGGACACCAGCATACTTGTGCTTGAGTTGCCTGTTTAACGCAAATTTTAACATGGTCCATGAAACAGTATTATGCATATTAAATTCTATATTCAATAAATGAGAAAGAAATAGAGATGAGCCTCCTTGATTATAACACAATTACTCTAATTAAAAAACTACACACACCACTCGAAAGAAAACATACACACAGAGAACGGAGAAATAAAAAAATATAATATTTTTATTGAGAAATTTTTTTTTTACAGGTGTGGAAGTGAACCAAAAACTATGCACGGCAGTTATGTGAAAACTGCCGTGTGAAATGTACGATGATTTTGATAGAACAGTCGTATGTCATTGGCATGCGACGGTTTTGAAAGAACCGCCTAGCACACGGCGGTTTTTGACAGAATCATCATGTGCACCGCGGTTCTGATATGTCAGAACCGCGAAGCAATGCGGTTTTTTTAAAACCACTAAGCTCACGATTTCACGAAATATACACCACGGTTTTGTAAAAACCATAGAATATTTCATGACTCAATAAAATACAATGAGAGCTAACTAATTTCATAAAAAAAAATTCACGTTATCCTATACATTAATGTACTCTTATGTGAAACAATCCATCAAAATTTTGCATTTAGCAAGAAAATAGAAGTTCACTTGTCTTATATATTTAGAAAGTAGTCCAATCCTATAAGACTAAAAGTTTCTAAGTACATAATATTAGATAAATTTACTCTTAGTAGCCATACAAAAAACAAACATAAAGATAGTCTTGAATTCGTTTGTAAATAGTCTTGTTGAGATCCGAACAAACTTAGATGGTTGGATTGAGATATCGTCACAATATTTTTTCTTAACAAAATGAGTGTATTTTTTGGCTCTCCATTGATTAGATATCTCAACGAAACGTCTGATACGCATAAATGGAAAATTCTTTTTTTTTTCCACTGGCAAAATAAGAGGAAAAAACAGTGATTAGATATCTCAACAAAACGTCTGTAAGGGTGTTGTAATGATTGGCCCACCTGCTAGCACAAGTTATTGTCCTGACAAGCATTGTGGGGCAGCCGTACATTACAGTTTTGTTCATGACCTCAAGAAGTTGATGGAAGTAATTTTGCATGTACCAACGGCCATGTGCTTCGGTTCTCAAATGTCATTACATTGATTTCTTATGCTTACCTGTTGCTATTCCCAAATCTCTAAACAAATTCTACTTGAACGTGCTCTTCATGACATATTTCAATAGTTTCAGGCAGAGAGTTTTGAAATGAACGTCAGGGGTTCGAACCTTGTCGAAAGCAAGAATGTTTGAACTCCTCCAGACTAGCTGCATAGTGTGGGAGCAATATTGGTCCGTGGAATGACCTGATAGGCTGACAGGTCAGCCCGTCGGTTGTTCCTTCGGTGTCAATGGGCTTCTTGTACTGTCTTTGTGCTATGACAAACTTCTATTAGTGGACCTTGGAAACCTGATTTACATCCGGACACACCTTATAAAACCGGGGTTTACAAAGACCCTCCAACCTTTACTTGAATGTGGAAGCATTTTCATCTTTCTCATCGCTTGTTTAAGATTAACAAAAGCAAGCACCTATTCTTTCACCATTATTTCTTTACGAGTCATTTTGATATTACGATCCTTGGCACTTGCTAAATTTTCATTAAGACTGTTACACGACGTGAACATTTGCGTGTTAATGGTTTCCTTTGCTTCCCATTCATATAGAAAGGCCAGAAGAGCATCGGACTGAGGCGATGACAAATGGTAGCTACATACCAATATGTATATTAAATTAATACTCTGTATAAAATAAAAAAAGTTAACCAATGCCCATGCACACTCCATGTTCTGTGGTCAATCAGGCCCAAAGATTCCGCAAAATTCATTTCGTCGGCCTCATTTTTCGGTTTGAGATAGAATGTGGTGGATATTATTGAAAATGAACTACTTGTTTGATGAAGCCGGATCTCCACCAAGGGTCAAGATGACCTCGATTTAACTTCGTCAGTTAACACAAAAAGTCTGTCAACTGAAATTGATAATATGTAGCTGGAATAGCGCCAAATATCCTGCACAATGTAGCACAGGTCAGAGGTCCCGGGGGGGTTGGCCCCGGGAAAAACCCTCCGACGCTCAAGTCAGTTTGGGCCATATCTCAATGAGGTTATAATGTAAAGAGATGAGTTGGGATGTTCTCACAGTGTTTGCCGAAGAGCCCGTCCCCTGTATGTTGTCAAGTCCCGTCTTATATATTCTTTCTTTCACCTAGAACTCTGATGGTA
The DNA here is from genome assembly GCA_036186865.1 of Eustoma russellianum. NCBI lineage: Eukaryota > Viridiplantae > Streptophyta > Magnoliopsida > Gentianales > Gentianaceae > Eustoma > Eustoma russellianum. Next base: position 38,905,820 of record AP025048.1, on the reverse strand, counting down.
GTTTGCGGGAGACGCTTTGCATAGGGCTGTGAGCCTAAGTCGTGATAGGTCTGCTGATGTGATTAATAGGTCGACTGATGTGACCAATAGGCCGGCTTGGTTGACGTAACAGATAAGCCGGCTGTTGTGACCTTGGCGTGTTCAGGAAGACCAAACAGATGTAGTCGATATATCGGAGAAATACTTCCGTTTTAGGGTCCTTTGAAATAACATCGTAAGGGGTTTATTTTGCTGTGGCACACAGCTGTCTTCTGCCGAAGTGCGCTAGCTGCTGTGATACGCAGCTGAGCCTTGTCGAAGTGCATGGCTTTACATTAAATATAGTAGTCCGGAGTGCAGCATTTGAACATACGCTGAAGTTAATGCCGAGGTGCAAACCTTAATAGATTCTTCGATGTTATAAGGGCGTCGTGTTGCCCTATTAAGGTGCTGCTGAGGTCGGACAGCCGTTCTTAGGCACCAAACCGCTGAACTGCAGTGGTTCAATATATTGGGCTTTCGGGATTAAACCGTTGACTGTTATTGACTAGCTGACGATCTGGTTATGGTTTATCATTGTTCAAGTAGCAAATACAAGATATCCTAATAACGGAATTTGGGAGATCTTGTTTCTGCACAGTACCTCTGTCTTAAAAAATATTATCACATGTATTCAAATTGATTAAATCCCAATTCAAACTGGTGAAATATATATTTTATACATTATTCATTAGTTATTGGTCCCGAATTATGCGAATCGCAAGTTTGACATGCTATTTTGTTAAATACTTTTAAAATTCTGTCACGATTAATGTTTGACCAAATACTAGTTCCACCAAATGAAAAATATTTTTGAGACAGAATGAGTAGCTAAAATTGTCAAGGTCTTTGCTACAACAACATTCTAAATCAAAGGATTTTTTATTTTTTTTTTCTAAATAGACATAGCCGAAGTTTGACGGTAGAAATACTATATCTAGTGGTCATCTCAATAAATCAAAATTACCTAAAAAATGCTGATCATTCTAGCTCAAATAACCTAGCAAAAGAAGGTAAAATGTTTCGAATCAAAAACCTCAAAGTAAATACAACCCATTATGCTCAGGAGGTATGTTAGACTATTCAGACTTCTCTATTATCATTTGTATGTGGAAATGGTTTTTGGCGTACCACTTGACCGTGCATGGTCCTACCTCTTCAAACAAAATATCTTCTGCTTCCCCTCCGTACTGACGAAACTCCACATACACTATAATTATATTTCTGTCAATTGAATATTACAACTTACCGGTTGTTTCTTTTTATTTTTTTGCTTTTTGGTTTTTCCAAATATATATGAATATATTACTCTTACAAACATATACTTTCCTTAGTAACGCTTGATCCGTAATTGAAAGCATATGCATATACATACATATATATACATATATAGATATATGTCTGTATGTATATATGTATGTGTATATGTGTGTATATATGCACACTCCTTTTTTGTTCTTCCAAAATGATGTACAGTAACTATATTTTAATCAATTTGATGCACTGTTCTCGCATTACTCTTTTAATTAATCAGAGTGGTAAGAGGAAGAGACCTAACTACAATAGTGGAATGAGGGGAAATAATGGTAAAACTAGAGAACTTCATAAATTTTAAAAGTAGACAAGTCAATATAGTTTACGAAACAAAAATATCAAATTAGGACGGAAATAGTATATATAAATTTATAATATTTGCATCAAAAGATGAAAGAATCATCTCAATGCAATAGTTTGAAAACAATAAACCATTTATGTATCGGAAGTTGCTTGTATGTATGACTTCGTGACAAACTAATAGGGTAGCAGTCAATCTTGGATAATAAAATTAATTTCTTATCCATTTGTGAGTAAACTACACTATTTTTAATGGCTTTATCATAGGTACAATTGATTCAAGTAAGAATCAAATTTTATTTAATCGAGCTGAACATATAACTAAACGAGCCATGTTCAGACTCAGTTCTGTATCATTGAACCATGAAATAAGATGTTTGAACTTTGCTTGATGCAGCTCTGAGGTTGCTCAACATCAATCTGTTTATGCTTGAGGAATTTCCAATGCCTTAAACCACATAATCAATTTCTAGAATTCTCAGAAAGATGTCAATTCATACTCCTCAAATCTTTACATTTAAAATCTCAATGTATAATTAACTATTTAAATGTAGTGCATAATCAAATAAGCAATAAAAAAAATCAGATAAAAATGTATTTTTTATTGATCATTGATAAGCATTCCTTTTCAAGCTACAACATGATCAGTTTAATTCATGTCATTAATGGGCTGCTTGACTTTATAATGTAAGTCTTCAAACTCAATGGGCCTTAATAGTTGCCTAAATCACAACCATGCACGACGTATAAATCACTAGAACATAATTTCTCACTTTCAAGCTATCTAACCTTTAGGATGAAGGTATTGTTTGTCTATCTCTCATCCTCTCCAGACCTAGCGATAGTTTTTGCTGTTATCGGAATATACTGAGTATGTTTTTTGTTGTTGTTGTTGTTATAGTCTCAAAGAAAAGAACATGGTTTTTATCTTTGAATGAATGGTAACCAGAATGACTCACTAAATTGGCTGTGTTTCTTTTATATTGTGAAGTATCAGTTGATTGACACAGCTTAACGCATCATTATGGGTCATCGGGAAACAACATGTCTAACACATGTGTATGATTGCGTACATCCGACCTCCCATATCTCGTCATAGGCGATAGCCTGCAATGGCGTAACGTTGTTGTCGCATGGACTTTTTATAAGACGGATATGTTCTTATTGGCAAATATGCAAGACAGCAGCACCACTTAACACATGAAAGACAAGAAAGGCCCCAATGAGTTACAAATAATGCACTATTTGTATATGTTAAGTACTTAATGCCCACAAGACATATTGTAGTTGTCTTAGTGGCCCTTGTGAATTGCAACATGGCTTAACCAAGTCAATGCCTCTACAGAAACTACACTCAGATGAATCAAGACTTGAATCCAAATCCTCATGCACCCTGCTTGCTTACCTAGCTTACTAAAGAAATAGGACGGTGTTGATGGGAGCCAGCTATAGCTTAGTTTATTTTGAATGTCCTTCCTTGTCTTGATAATTTATGTATTGCAGCCTAAAATATTAAGGACTACTACATTGTGTTTTCCAGGAAGCAATACTTGGCCCTTCTTTTCTGTCCATTTAAATGTTTTGAACAACTACTTACTAGCTAGAAGCAGATTGTTCATCTAGATTGGCACACAGAGGATAAGGTTTTCTTTTTTCTTTCCCTTTTTCTGTTTGCCTTGTGAGCAAAACATAAAGTATTAGTTGAAATAGATGTTTTTATGTCTCCACGATATATGTAACAAATTAGTTGAATAGTACTATCATTTTGAAGATCCACTGCACTTATTATAGTCATACTAACGGAACTTGGAACAATTAGTAAGGTTGATGATTTGTGACCTTGAGGACACGAGTTCGAGCTGCGAAAACAGTCTCTCGCACAAAAGTGTAGGGTAAGGTTGCGTACATCAGATCCCGAAGCGATCCGGCCCTTTCTGGAACCTTACGCAAACGCGGAAACCTAATGCACTGGGAACACTTTTTTACCGCACTTATTATACTCGTCGTACACCCCCCTCCTCCCCTCCCCAAAAAAAAAAAAGACTTGCCTCCTCGTTCATCTCAATCTCCTAGATTGAGAAAGTTGACGATATTCTCAAGAGTTAGTATATTTTATTCGGCTAATCTAACTAATCCTACATGTGCAGTGTTAATTTTATCGAAGGTATATATCGAGGTTCATGTGTGTCCAGGCTAATGTGTGAATCACATGCATTAGTGCTGCTGGACTTAAGAAAATGTATATGGTTTCGGACATTCATGTAATGGATGATGCCTAGTGTCTAGTGTCTACATATTGCATGAAACAAATAGGGTCGATCTATCTTTATATGATGCCCAGAAGACGATTTACCTTGTAGAAGGCCGCGTACTTTTTACTGATGTTGCGGCTCGTTTCCCACAATATTTTTGGGACGCAAGGATGCATATACATGTGATGGGCTAGGCCAGAAATTGATGGATTGAGTTTTTCTCACCACTCATCCAATCCTGTTGGCCCTCATAGTTGTGTCTTCCATCCACATTCTCACCTACAACAACAACAACAATCATACCCAGTATATTCCAACGACATCAAAAAGCTATCGCTAGGATCTGGAGAAGGTGAGAGACAGACAAACAATACCTTCATCCCAAAGTATAGAGAGTACGATAGTAAGAATATATACTAGTGAAGAGATTTTATTAAATATAAACAGAAATCTTCCGATATTAAAATAGTCATAACAGTGGGTATGCACAAATAGTTAAAAGACAAATAACGAAAAAAAGTGCAAAGCAGCCTAAAGTGTAAATACTATCTAAGCCTCTAAGTATGCTCTAAGGTGCCCCTATATCCTGTCTACCCCTCCTTAACCTTAATCTTCTGCCTCCATGAACTCCTATCCTGAACCATGTCATCAGAGAAGTGCAACTCTAATAAGTCATGTCTAATCTGATCATCCCACATTCTCACCTAATTTATCAGAATTGAGAACTTTGTTACCTGAATTTTGCCTCTTTATCCTTTGTCCTTTTGGAATACAAATGAAGGTTTTGTTAATTTTTCTATCTTACCGTCTTTATTATTGTGAAATATTTCAGTTATCATACTCAGAATGGTTTGTTTATATGTCCTACGTAGTAAGATTCACTTTTTAATGAATAGTTGGCTGAACTTCCATTTCAGATCCATATGTGCCAAATGCAGATATCCAAGTTAGTGTCAAACATGTACTAAAGTCCTTCTAGAAAGATGGGTATTTCTCAAATTCTTCAAGCAGCTAAGTAAAACATCAGAAGAAGAATGACTCTGAATTTTAGATAAAATTGATCAATAACTTGGAGAAATACTATAGCATCGAGTAAGCAGAAAAGCATTTCGATTTTTCTGCTGTTCAGAACTTCATTACAAAAAATAGGGAGACAAAACTGATAGCCTCACCAACCAATCTCCTAAAATATACAAAGTCTTTCATTCGAGATGCAACTAAGAATAATTAAGTTAAAATTGTGCCACCAGATTGCATCAATCAGGAAGAGCCAAGAAGACAAGTGAGACTAATGAAATAATCTTCAGAGCATGGAAGTGTCAGGCCTCCCGTTGGATGATTGTACCCAAACTCTTCTTTAGACCAATGCAAGAGTTCTTGAAACAAAGGATGACTCAAATGAGAAATCGGGATCACGAAACGCCTGTTTGTTTCACTAACATAAACAGCCAAATGTCCTTTAGGTACATGAACATCATTGGTACTTCCACTTCTTGGTGATAGCGTTCGCCTAAGCTTTGCCTTGGCTTGAGCTATCCCTTCTAATTTAATTCCCATTTTGCAGGATGAAATTAACAGAGACTGCGGTGGATCGAGTGAACTAGAACTTAGAGAAGATGAAGGAGAAAATGTTGGTGTTGGTTGGAGAAACAGTTTGATGCATGCACATATATATAGTGTCTCAAAATGTCAATTGCAGCCAAGAAAACATAATGCGGAATTATTGGTGAAGAAATTGGCAAAACCGTATCACATGGTTTTGCTTTTATGCATAGCCTATTTCTTAGCAAGTATTGGCCTACCACTCTGAAAAACAACCAATAGCATTGGCAATGCTAGCACATTTGTTCTTATATTACTGCTCTACAATTAAAAAAGTCCATAGTGTTATGCTTTAAGGGTGGTTTTGCTGCTCTTGATCAAGGAAAATATCTGAAGGTAAATAATTTAAATATAACGTTGTACAATGTGGTGCCATTTTCTAAGCCATTTGGATACTCCAAGTTGTGTTTTCTTGTCTAGCTTCCTGCCTGGAAATAAGATATGCTTGGATAGAAATCCTCACCGATTACAAAGATCTTATCCCATCTTAATATTGGTAGTAGCTACAGATATAGAGACAGTTCTTGGATACCTTCAAGTGGACCATGAACATGAATCTTTCTCTCTCTCAAAATTACATGAAAATTAGTGTTTATCAAGTAAATGCGACCTCCTAATCCCAAACTTGTAGTGGTACGGTTAAAGACATAGGCTCGTAGGATCTTCTGATTCAAAAAGATCTTAATGCTCCCCTATATCTGAACCATGTACATCGTATAAATCACTAGAACATAATTTTCTCTGAACAAATAGACCTAGTGTTTCTGGTCAATACAGTTTCAAAGAAAAGAACATGGTTTTTGCTCTTTGATTGAGTTCTATTAACATTTTCCAAGACGGATATATGTTCTCTTAAGTTTTAATAAATGCAAGACAGCAGCACCTCTTCACACATGCAAGACAAGGAAGGCCCCAATGAGTTATAAATAATGCACTACTTGTATATGTTAAGAAGTACTTAGTGCCCACAAGACTTATTCTAGTTGTCTTAGTGGACCTTGTTCCCATTTCTAACGGAGTCAATGATAGACTCTTCTTTGATTTTGGAATATGATGGAATAAAGCAAAATGACTCACTAAATTGGCAGTGCTTTTTATATTGTGAAATAGCAGTTGATCGACACAGCTTGACGCTATTTCCATTATGGCTCATCGGGAAACAAACTCTATGTGTTTCTAACACATGGGTATAGTTGCATACATCTGACCCCTCATACCCTGCCGAGCCTCTAAAATAATGGGGTAATGTTGTTGTTAGTGGACCTTGTTATACTCAAATGACTCATGACTCTTATCCAAATGTACATAAACCAACTTGCTTACCTAGCTAACATAAGAAACAGGGTGCTTTTGATGGGAGCCAGTTATAGTTTAGTTATTTGAATGTCTATGCATCCTTGTCTTAATAAATCATATACTGCAGCCTCAAATAGCAAGGTGTACTAAATTGAGTTTCCCAGGAGTAGAACCACTATGCCCTACTTTTTGGCCTATTTACATTTTTTGAACAAATACTTACTAGAAGCAGACTGTTGATCTATGATTTTTTTCCCCTTTCAACCTTACTCTAGTTTATATTACATGAAACTATTTGAATTATCAAATAACTTAATCTTTTGTGAACTTTCTCAATAAAAAAAATTTGTACTAACACATAACAAAAGGGAGACAGAATAAGGTAACCAACAATCAAAAACTGTTACTGCCAAAGCTCCACAAAATTACTCTCTGAATTTGTCTCGGATTAGGGCTACACTGTTTTTCATTACAAATTTTGGTGACAAGTCATATGCAATAAGATTCTCTTTGTATTCAGATTGTTGCCTGGACATGCATTTCTGATTTTATACGTACCAACGCAGAATGTTCACGAATTACTGCGTTTATCAGATCACAAAAGACGAAACTCTCTCTCTTTAATATCCCGATTCTGATGAGCGGACACCAAGCTTGCTGAAAGTACGGAGCTCACTCCCTTGGCTACGAAAGAAGGCTAGGCTTCTTATTCCAGAGCTAGTTAGGTCTTCCTTTTTTTTTTGATGAAAGGGCTCTTTTTCATTTTATTTCAATAAAAGAGGGTTCGTTCTATTCATATACAGTGAAGTATTCCCAAAAATTACAGATCACTCTCGTTCCGTATTTTTTTTTTCCAATTTCTCGAATCGGTTTTCGTGGATTAGCATCTCAAGGGCCTTTGATTGGCATAAAGACTTCCAAGTTAGTATCAAACTTGTACTGAAATCCTTGTAGAAAGATGATTATTTTCTCAAATTGCCCAAACAGCTAAGGAAAAAAAAACATAAAAAGAATCGCTCTGGATTTTGAAGAAATTGATCAATAACTTGCGCAATCTGCATTACAATAACTGGGTAGACTAAATTGTCTCATCATTAAATCTCCTATAAGTTACTGAGCAATATGCATCATAACCTCTAATTCTGGGATGCAGTTAAAAGAATTTAGTTAACGGCAATGCTGCCATCAGGAAGAGCTAAGGAGAGAATTAATGCTAATAAAGTAATCCTCAGAGCATGGAATTGTAAGGCCTCCCATTGGATGATTGTACAGAAATTCCTCTTCAGACCAATGCAGAAGTTCTTGAAACAAAGGATGATTCAAATGAGAAATCGGGATGACGAAACGCCGGTTTGTTTCACTAACATAAACAGCCAAATGTCCTTTGGGTACATGAACATCATTGGTACTTCCACTTCTTGGCGACAGCGTTCGCTGAAGCTTTTTCTTAGCTTGAGCTATCCGATCTAGTTTGATTCCCATTCTGCAGGATCAAGATTAACAGAGACTGTGGTGGATTGAGTGAACTGAAACTTAGAGAAGATGAAGGGGGAAATGTTGGAGTTGGTTGGAGAAAGATTTTGTTGCATGCACATATATATAGTGTCAAAAAATGGAAAATGCAGCCATGAACACTTAATGTGGAAATTATTGGTGAAGAAATTGTAAAACTGCAAGGTTGGGATCCCCTCACCTACAAATTCCTTACCCCCTTCCTACCGCACGCCACGTGGTAGCAAGGGGAGATGGTGAGACTAGATGAGAGGGTGGGCAGGAATGGGTGTATGAGAGGGGTGGAGGACACGTGTCGCACGGTGGGAAGAGGGTGAGGGATTTGGGGAGGATATCTCAACCCAAAACTGCATCACATGCTTTTGATTTTTTTGTATAGTCTGTTTGTGAGCAAGAGTTGTCCTACCACTCTGAAGAACAACCAACTTCATTGCAAATTGCGAGCACATTTACTCATATATAGCTTCTCCATGATTGAAAAAATCCATAGCATTATTCTTTAAGGGTGGTTTCGCTTTGTCTGGTGAAGAAAAAATATCTGGAGGCTTATAATTTTAAATATAACGTTGTATAAGTGAGAACATTGAATTTAGACAATCTATTTAGTCAATTTGCCATTTTCTAGACCAATTGCATACCTAGTTGTCTTTTCTTGTAAGGCTACCTGCTGAAAATTTTTACTAGCTACAAAGATATAGACAATTCCTAGGTCCCTCCGAGTGACCTATGAATTTGGCTGTCTCCCTCAAAAGACCGTGATGAAAGATAATAGCACATAAGATCCTCTAATGCAAGCAATAAGATAAGTTGGCATATGTGTTTCTATATCTCCACAGTCTGTGTACCGAATTGGCCAGTACCCATATTTTGAAGATCCAATGTACTTATTGTGGTTTCCACGTAAAAAGAAAGAAGAAAAAAGAAGAAGAGATTTGTCTTCTCTGTCATCAATATTCCCCTACATTAAGAAAGTTGCAAGTAATATTCCCATGAGTTAACCTAGTTTCATTTGCTAATCTAGCTAATCTTGCTTATGCAATTGTTTAAGGTCATATCTTTTAACTCATTTTTGTCGAAGGCATATGTAGGTTAATGTGTCCTAGCTAAATCTTGAATAACATCCATTAGTATTGCTCAACTTGTAGAAGTGTATATTGTTTCAGACAATGTCTATTGTCTGCATATTGCATGAAAGGAACCGGGTTGATGTATCTTTATATGATGGTCAGAGGAAAATCTAGCTACCATGTGGAAGGCCCTCATGCTTTTTACTGATGTAGCAACTCTAGATTCCTGCAAGTTGATGCTTCTTCAGGGTGCAAAGCCATGTGATGAGAAAGACCAGAAATTGATGGTCTGAGTTTTTCTCACCACTCATCGAATCCTGCTGGCCCTCATAGTTGTCTTCCGCCCCACATTCTACCTAATTTATCAGACTTGAGAATTTGTGCTAGCTGATTTCGCCTCCCATTGAAAAGTAGGACAGGTTTTTCCAACAACTAGGTGCAAAAATCATATCATGGTGGCCTCCTTTGGTTGATTGGTTGAATGACAAAATCATGTGATCCTTCACAAATTGTAAGAAGAACAAGGGAGTTACTCTATCCAATGGTGAGATAGAATTTAGAGACATTACGAAAGAGATTCAGAAAACTATTTTTTTTATTGTTAGTGCTGACCTGACCTGGACTATGCTGAGTTGTCGAACCGAGCTCACCAAGCTCAGATTTGCCGAGGTAACCAAGCTAAGAGTTGCCGAACTGAGCTGACCAAGCTCAGACCAGGCCTAGACTGACCAAGCTCAGACTAGACCTAGACTGAGCTGAGCTGCCGTCTGCTGACTAGAATTATAGTGACGAGTTAACTGATATGCCTTCAGACTTTTGTGATTATCCTACCTTGTATAAAGATTTGTGTAGATATATCTTTCCATGTATAAAGATTTGGATAGATTATGTAATTTATAATTTAAGCGTTATCCTGAATATGTAATATCATAAATTACACTGATGAATGGAAGAAAGATTTTGTTTGTCAAAATATTGTTTTTACATATATATATTTCTATTCACCTGTTTCATATTGAATAATGCGATAAAGTATTATACAAACATGATTTTTTCCCCTGTATTTCCTTAACTGAAGGGGGATTATACTGATACATTTTTCATAAATAGTTAACTGTTGAACTTATAAATACGCTTTTATCAAAAGTAGATTCAACCAGATGATTCGATCAACCAATGAATCGTGCAATTTCTTGATTTAATAACTCATCAATTTGATTCCACCCTTTGTTTCATTTTATTTTTAGTTCATGAAATAATGCAAAATCAAAAAAATGCTCTTATTAATAAATTTACGTTTGATTTATTGAAGTTTAGTCACATCCGTGATCTGTTACAACAGACTAAATTGCAACATAGATTTGTTGTCCCTCTTTTGCTTGTTATAGTTTTAAAACGATCGAATTCAAGCAAGAAACCTCCTGGTAGCTTCTTTAACTTATGTCCACCCAAGAATGTTTCCATGCAAGCCCAGATTTCCGTTCCGTCACCCAATTCTTTCACCATTGTTCTGAAACAAGAAATCTAAAGGGCATAAAGGAATTTCATGCACATTTATTCCGTAAAGGTCTCTTCTTTTTCTCTTCAAACCTTCAGACCCAGCTAATACTCGCTTATTCCTCTTGCGCTTCCACAAATTTCAGTCAAACTCTTCCTAACTTGCTTAAATTTCTCAACCTCAAGAACCCTTTACCTTTTAATTCAATTATATCCCATTTTTCCCAAATAGGATTTCATTCTTTTGCTCTGAGCACCTTCTCTTTTATTCATTTCAATGGAGTACACATAGACTCATATGCTCTCTGCAGTACTTTGGCGTCTTCCTCCGCTGAGAAAAATATATGGGCTGGTAAAAAGATTCATGCTTTTGTTGAGAAATCTGGCTGGTTATCGAGTGTGTTTGTGGGCAGTGCGTTGATTGATTTGTATGCGAAGTCGTTGGATACCCGTAATGCAGGAAAGGTGTTCGACGAAACTCCTATGAAGAACACAGTGTGTGTTAATGCACTTTTGTCTGGTTACGCTGAAGCCAAAATGTGGACTCAAGCACTTCATATAATTCGTCAGATACCCATGTTAGACCTGTCCCCGGATAATTTTACCTTTTCCTCTACTTTGCGCTCATGTATAGGTCTCTCTGCCATGGAATATGGTAGGCAGGCTCATGCTAGTGTCTTACGTAAGGTTTGCAGTGTTGAAAGCGATATCTATCTCCAAAGTTTATTGATTGAAATGTATGGTAAGTGTGGGCTGATTGAAAAGGCTAAACGAATTTTCGAAATGGAAGGTTTAGAACAAGAAGGGAAAAAGAAAAGGGATGTTATTTTGTGGACTTCAATGCTAGGAGTTTATGGCAAAAACGGGGACTTTAACAAAGTTATTTCTTTGTTTAAAGACATGTTGGATGAAGGAATCAGACCAGATGGAGTGGCATTTTTAGCCGTTTTATCAGCTTGTAGTCATACTGGTCAAGTTGATCTTGGATTTGAATATTTCGAAGCCATGACGCGGGACTTTGAGATAGAGAAAATCCCAGAGCATTATAGTTGTTTGGTTGATGCTCTTTGTCGAGCTGGTAAACTAGACAAGGCATGGAAATTGATAAATGAGATGCCTTCAGGGGACAGCAGTCATACAGTTTCCATGTGGGGAGCTTTGCTCAGTGCTTGCAGTGAGTGCGGAAATATTGACATGGGTAAATTGGCTGCTCAAAAGGCACTTGATTTGGATCCCCAGAATACCGGAATTTGTGTATTACTATCTAATATGTATGCCAGCCATGGCATGTGGAGTGAGATTGGGCAGTTGAGGGAGTTGATGAATGGAAGAAATTTAAAGAAAGACATTGGACGCAGTTGGGTATCTTGACTTTGAGTGTAAGAAAAAAATTTTAGCAAGAGCATTCAGTTTTTTGATGTCATTTATTTGTTCTTAACTTGAACTGGTGCGGCTGCCCAAACGGATTTGCAAGAAAAGGTGTGGGAAATTTTAGTTTGTTGAAGTACTAATGGGAATTGAACAAGGTTCAAAAACTAAAGGATGACTTGAAAAACTACTTGAGAACACCGGTATTCAATGAACATTCTTTGTTGAGAACAATCAACCCAATACATATGAACACACTAGTGGGACTGTGACCTGGCATGATAATCTCAGATTATGCCAGCATTTCAGCCTGCTGCTTATGTGACCTGACATGTTTACTCTGTCACATAATTCTGATGCTGCTGCTGCACGCCGACATATTTTGCTTTCAGTTTTCCTCGGTGTTCTTGTTTTATGATATATACTGGACTTGAAGGTTATAGTTAACTCTACTAAAATATGGAACAAGCATCACTCTCTTCTATTTGTTGTACATGTTGTGCTGCAATAAAGTTGTTGCGGCTTCCCATTCATTCTGGTGGACGCCCAAAGATGCTTTTTTTTCTCCTTGGAAGTTCCCTGCATTCAGTTTCTGCCGACTGCCACAGGTTACACTTCACCCCAATTGAGTGATATAGTAAACAAAGACGAGGCTATTTCTGGTTATTTGGAAACTCAAAAATAGAGGCTTCTGTAGGTATAGAAATACACCGTGTACATATACATATTGTATACATGAAAATATATTGTGCAATTGTAAAATACATTTACATACATGTACGGTACAGTTATACATAAAAATAGGTTAAATATCACTGATTTAGTGATAATAGGAAAATATAGCCGTTGGTAGTTTTTAGCCGTTAGAGGCTAGGGCTTTGCTCCCTTATATAAAGACCATCACTTGTATATTGAAAAAAAGTCTGAATATATTTTGCATTCATCCTCCAAACATGTTTCTTCTAAATTTCTACCGTAGGCATTCTTTAAATGCACATGTTAAGCTTTGCGAGATCTAACAAAACTTAATGGTAAATGCTTAGATGCGTATGTTAAGTTTTGTTAGATACGTGATACGTCAGGAAACTTATGTTGTATATGTGTAATCAATCCTACATAGTTTGTGCATGACATTGTTACTATGAGTTTAACTAATACCATTATATGTCCATCTCTGGTATTGACATCAGCACTTAAGTCTCATACTCATAAACCATGCCATTCATTTCTTCCGTTCTTTTCGACATTGAATGAATGATTATTTCACCTTCTTAAATGAGACAAATGGCGTCTTAGTTAGCCTAATATGGAATCTTTAAGACTCTAAGATTCATCTAGTAGTCATTTCAATATTGTTATAATCCCAGAACTTGGGCATTGTGACAATGGAATGGGTTTGACAATGTTGATACTCTTTTCCGTTTCAAAAATATATTTTTTTCTATTTTTGTTTGTCTTTAAAATATTGTTTACTTTCTAAAAATAGTAAAGTATTCGAAGTTAAAGTTGTTATACTATCTATCTCTACCTATTTATCTTGAAATTGATTCAGTATATTCGGTTATCTTTTTTCATCCTCTTAAGCTTACGTATCTTTGCAAATTTAAAACCCGAAACCAAGCTAAGGATTTATGACTTTAAGAGAATGAGAAGATAAGCTTTAATCAAATCTAATGAATCAACATGTATTTAATATTTACATGATTTCTCTTTATTTTACTTCAAGTAAACAACTAAAGGTAGAACATAAATACTAACCCACAATATTTGACTTTTTGGATTATGGTCAAGTCAAATTAAGATAATATTTTTGAGATGGAAGGAGTATCAACTTTTAGACATTGTTGTTACTAACCAGAAATGATTAACTCATGTTAACTTTGAATAATTAAGTCAAATTTTGCTGACAGCAGGTTGAAGAGAGAAGAAGAAAGAAAAAAAAAAACGGATTTTGGCTTGGGGAAGGGGTAGGTGAAGGGGGTAAATAGGTGTTGTTGATCTATTTTTGGAACAAAATGTCATTTCCTAGCCCTGAGGGCTTTCACCGCCCCCAACTCCAATGAGCATAGTGAATGATGCAAATCATGAGTCTAATGGTCTCTTAGGTTGAGTGGGGATTTACGCAGTGATTCACAGAAGGTGTCCCCCTGCAAACCAGGCCTTCAGCCTAGAAGCAGTAGAACACCCACATTATGCGTGTCTATGGATTCTTTTGATCTCTTAAAATAAATCCTAACTCGAGTATCAATTGAGTTATGTTTTGTGATGTCGTTGATCCATTCTTGAGGTACGGGAAATTGGTTTCTCAGCCTCAGAACATGAAGATGTACCTTTCGGTTGTGGATCCACATTCCACACCTTTACAAATCTCTTATCCAACCTAGTTAGTGGTTGTGGTCTTGTAGTTTTACTCCAACGAAAAAGGACCACCACATGGTTTTTCATTTTGTGGGATTATGCACAACGCCTCTAACTAGCTAGACTATGTACACCATGTCATGACAGTGTCTTTCTTGTGCCCAAGAAAGAACAAATCAAATCTACTATTGATGTATGTATATGTTAGATCTTCTATTTACATATAGCTATATTTTGGAATATTTCGGATCTTTTTAAAATATATCTACAAATATTAGTCAGGTGTTTTCGATTATACGTTAACATGTGAAGCCGGAACCAACATTCAAGATGACAATTGCAGGTGCAATTAATCATGGAGTTGGGTTTCACATGGATGGACCTACACCGTGCTGTATAGGCAGTAAGTTTATATGGTGGGAATTTCTCATAAGTTACCGTTTAAGTGGTCAGACGTTTCCCGTTGCTAGAGTAACTAATGCTACAATGAGATAATATCACATAAGACTTAAATACAAAATAAAAGGTGATTGGCCAATGCAGAAGTCACATATATATCTTATACATTTGATTAGTCAAGAAGCAACTTGGCATACTTAATTCATGAATCGTAAAATTTTTCTTGATTGTCTGTAGACTTGTAATAATAATTGACTCGTTCTTTATACAGTTAAAGTTATTAATGTGTGTGAGTGGAACTCGTTAAAAAATCAAACAACAACAAGAATCATATCCAGTATATTCCAACGACAGCATCAGCAATCGTTAGGGTCTAGGGTCTGGGGAGGGTGGGAGGCATGCAAATAATACCCACATCCCAAAAGATAGAGAGTTTGCTTCCAGTGAGACCCCGGCTCTATATGTACCTGTACATATATCATAATAATAGGAATATATATTAGGGAAGCTATTTTATTAAACATATACAAAAGTATTCCGATATTAAAATAGTCATAATAGTGAACATAGACAAATAATTAAAAGAAAAAGACTGAAACAAAATATGCAAAGTCAAACTAAAATATAAATACTATCTATTTTATTAAACATATACAAATTAATATTTAAAATCAAAGCTTCCAACAGATGGGTGAAACCTGTAAAATCAGCAGGCGACATTGCCACGGGAACTCGTTGAAAAATAAACTCCAATAATTCAATCATACTGTTGAACTTTACGACTTCGTGAAGTCGAATTTTATAGACCAATAGTTTTAGTTTACAAAAAAAAAGAAAAAAATCATATCCGGATTTTGAACCATCGATTCAGTCTGATTCGAGGCTATTGTTTCTGTTTTAAGAAGTTTCGTGGAAAATATAAATCACAAATTCAACCGATTTTTTAGATTGATAATACTTTTAATAGATAACTCACGTAAAATACTTTATATAGCAATAGTTGTACTCATGCAAAAGCGAAGAATAATAATGATAACCACTCTTTTGTCTTCTTAGTTCAGGTTGATTGTTTTAAATTAAGAAACATCCTTTAATAAATTACATGATTATTAAAATTATTACCAACTTCTTATTTTACCATTTCCTCCATTTAGTAGATTAGAAAAAATATATTGTCTTTTCTAGTTGTTTACCAAAATAACTTTAAAAATATAGAAAAACAAGACGCAGCAAAATGTAGAAACTGAAAGGGATATGATGTCAAGTTTGAAATATTGAATGGATAAATAGCGGTTATATATATTACTCAGTAAGCATCAAGAGATATAATAATTTGACGGACTCTTTTGTTTTAGTTTTTAAACAGATTCCTCTCACAAACCTCTGTCAACATGTCAATTTCCTTAACTTGTGTATATTTTATTAGTTGATGTATAAGTATCACGATAACAAATAGTTACTTATTAAACATCACAAAATTATTCAGATATTCGAACCTTCATGCTTTTCTTTTTAATTCCATCTTTGTATGTTATTATTAAATTGATGATAAGAAAAATGTAGTAGGTATGACCAAAAAAAATGTGTATAGATAAAACGAAGTACAAAAGAACACGAATACAATAACAACATTACTCCATTGTCTTAGAAGCTCCCGTCTATGGCGATGTATGGCAAATCGGATGTTCGCAACCATACTCATGTGTTAAAAACACATAGAAGTTGTTTCGCGATGATCCATAATGAGAATTGCGTCAAGCTGTGTCAATCAACTGCTACTTCACAATATAATAAGCACAAGTAGCGCCTCGTCCGGGACTAGGGTCTTGGCGCAGTCCGTCCGCCGTACTCTGTTACGAGAAGTACAAGGCGTTGATAACATTCATGTGCACGTTGACTCAAACGTGTATCGAAATCGCGGAAGCAATACAAAACATACAAAGCATAATCGACATGCATAAAACAGAATAACTAAATCCGAATACATCTGAAGTATCGCCAGTACAAAATTGAAATACAAATCTGAAATGACATAAAAGGACTACATAATCTAGTCCATACATCCATCACTGGTGATCTATTCCTCTCAATTGTGCCTGAACTGGCTCCTAGCCCTGCGATGTGTTAAATAATGGGGTGAGCGGTAACAAATCGCTCAACAAGTATTTCCTCCTAGGTTCGTCATGTGGATCATGTATGGTGAATAGTAAATGCAATATGAACAATGACATAACATATCATGTACCCACAGATAAAATAAAGTAACACTGATACATAGAAACAGACAATTTGCAGAAAGTAAATCACAGATTAAATCATCTATTTGGCTTTCATATTTCTTTATTTCTTACGTAGTGGTTCAGTCTTTCACTTATGCTTCGTAGTCGCAACCAATTTTAGTGAATCATTTTGCTTTATTCTATTATATTACAAAGTCAAAAAAGAGTGTCTTTGACTTTATTGGAAATAGAAAACAAAAGAACAAGAATTAGATAATTAATATCAATTCTCTAGTGAAGAAATGGTTTTGAAATAAGCTACACTAGTCGACAAAGATTCACAAACAAACAAACCGCCCCGCGACTAAGGTTTAGTAAATCCTTCGTACTGTTCAGTACACTATCCTTAGTCCGTATTATCTCTTTTCTAAACAAAAAAACACTCGCCATGACAAGCATCTCATACCAAATAGGTATGGTTGCGTATATCTGACATCCACATATCCTACAAGAGTTTCTAAAGTAATAGGGTAATGTTGTTGTATATCATTTTGTTGAATAAAGTCAATAAAGAAATCAGATCACATACAGTGCTCACACATCTCTTCAACAAATGTAAAATTATGTAATTTTATTTGAAGGGACATTTGCAACCACAAAACAAAGAAACACAGTTCGTTAATATCACAACCGAATGTCTATAGTGACATATAAAAAATACCGACACGCCAATGAAAAAAAAAAACCGAGTTCACGACCCCTGAAAGCTACTTCAATGGCTAAAAAGAAATGAACCCTCAGTTTTCTCAAGGCATTCAGAATATTTTAGGCACCTTGATTAAAGATGCATCGCTTTTTCAGGCATAGAAAATTACAGATTTATCACGGCTTCGGCTATTGCTTCACCAAAAAAAGAAAAGAGAAGTTATTGTATTTTGTAAGGATTTGAATCCATGTTGACATAGCCAAGCTGTTACTCGAGTGATAGATTGTATTTAAGGTTGTCGGTTCGAATATTGATAGCCACAATGTAGGTGTTTGAATCCTGCTATTAACTCTTTACACTGAAACAGATTTGGCTCAGACATCATATGGATATCAAATCCTAGATCTCTCATTTAAATAGATACTGAATAACCTAATTTATATTCTTTACAAAGTTACCATGAATGCATCCAAAGATTTAATGCATGTTTCAGAAACAGAGGGCCCATTGTGTTATTTGGAGGACCAACATTGATATGTTTACCCAAGGTGGGTGCCCCCCACGACCAACCCGACCACCCACCCTTGGCTCGTCTCATATCAATAGAAACACTCCCACATGCCCCCGCCCCTGCCCCTGCCCTTCCAGTTCTAAGAGTGCCTTAGTAATAGCCATCAGATCGCGTTACTTGTTCACATGGTATCCCAAATTTATCAATACTGACATGACTATGT
Organism: Eustoma russellianum; assembly: GCA_036186865.1. NCBI lineage: Eukaryota > Viridiplantae > Streptophyta > Magnoliopsida > Gentianales > Gentianaceae > Eustoma > Eustoma russellianum. The sequence continues at coordinate 38,887,178 of AP025048.1, read as the reverse complement.
ATGCTGTGTTATAATATTGCCAACGCAGAGTATGAAAAACAGAGGTTGATGTGTCTAACCCAATTGGGTTGAGCTATATTACTATCTTGAAAAGACAAAGAAATCGCAGAAAAGAAAAAACACGCAGAGTATGTTTTATAAAAGTCTTCCTATACTAAATCACTAAACGCTATTATTAAAATAATATGACTACAGAAAACTGAAATGTGAAAGAGATTGGAATTTGGAACCCTTTACTTGATGATCACGGGTTGGCACAATCCAGTTAACTTAGACGCCTAAGAAATCTAACTTTTTATTAGACACGATATAGTAATGCAACGTTTTATAACTATCTTATCACTTTCTATATAACAGAAATGATATAGTGTGACGTACATAACCATCTTACCGTGTCGTTATATCATGCCAACATATAACTAACATGGTATAATAAATGTCCTAAAGCCAAAGCATTCCATAAATACTTGGACATGTGAGGGCAGCTTTCTTCATCCTCTCATCCACAAAGTCATCATTACTTCTCTCTTCTCCTTTCCCTTTGCTCAATATTCTCTACTCTTTTGCTTACTAACTTCATTTCTAGTAAAAAAAAAATGGCCATAAGAAAATCAAACAAACTTCCTCAAGCTGCAGTGTTGAAGCAAATAGTGAAAAGATGTTCAAGTTTGGGAAAGAAGAACGACTACAAAGAAAACGGGCTTCCTTTCGACGTGCCGAAAGGCCATTTTGTGGTGTATGTAGGGGAGAATCGCAGCAGATACGTGGTGCCCATCTCGTTTCTGAGTCATCCAAAGTTCCAGATCCTCCTTAAACAAGCAGAGGAAGAATTTGGATTCGAACATGATATGGGCCTCACCATTCCTTGCGAAGACGAAATCTTTCAAACTTTAACTTCCATGCTTCGATGAAAACCAGCCCCCCTTTGTTCCACGTACGGAGGTTTCGTCTAGGAAACATTCTCCCTGCGTTGTTGTGTACAATATTCCATGTAACAACGTTAAGCAAATGCTTTAGGAGTGAGATTGTCCTGCATATTTTTTTTAGCCCACCTGTTCAAATTATTTTGGGGCTACTTGGATTTTCGATTATTTAGCTCAGATGTTTCGGGTGCTCTTTTTTTTCTTCTCTAGTGAGAAGGTTTAGGGTACCTGTTAACTCCGTAACCCTGGAGCATTTAATTTATGGAATGTGACTGTTTGCAACATTACTCTTTTCGTTTTTGTTGGATATCGTGTGAAGAGAATTATGAACTAGGGAAGTTGAGTTGTCGCCTTTCATCTATATGTTTTCTCGTTCAGAACTTCTTCATGACTTTTCAAGAAATCAAAATCACTGTTAGAATTGTTGAGCATTATGGACAAAGAAATATAAAACGGATAAACCGCCGTAAAGTTTGCTCATATATTCGTATTTAGTATTTTCATATTCATACTCCCTTTGGTTTTTTGTTATTAAAATGATGATAAAAAGATGCAGTAAGTGTAAAGTTGATGTGTATAGATAAGACAAAGTATACAATAACAAGAATTAGCTTGTTAACATGTGACAATGTCGGGTCAAAAACTTGAAAAGCTAACAATGTTTGTTCAACTTGTAGGGTAGAAGTTCAAATATTATGATATATTGATGAACAAAACAACAACAACAACATTATCTCATTGATTTAGATACTTCTGTCTATAGCGTGGTACGTAGGGATGGAGTGTACGCAATCATACATATGTGTTAGAAACACACAGATGTTGTTTCCCGATAATTTATAATGATGCGTCAAGCTGTGTCGAATAACTTCTACTTTACGATATATGAATCGCAGTCAATAGTGACGCGCCTAAATTAGTGAGTCATTTTGATGAATTGGATTTGGATACGGTCTCCTCCTTATTAGTAGCTAATAGACGGACGTAGTGATTGAGAATACATCCCCGTTTCAATTATTTATGTTGCAGACAGATCATTACCGACTCTGGGAGTTGGAGGACTTTGTTGGAGAATTTAAGGTTGGGCTTTGGCCCATCGTTGGAGATTGAAGATTTGGGCTTCGGCCCGTTAATGAAAGTTGCAAAACTTGGTTGTGTAACGTACTATGAGCTTAATGAATCCTTAATTATCTACATAACGAGTAGTTAATGTTAGGGTGTGAACTCACTCAATTATGTATTGTGTGAATGTGAAATTAATGCTCGAAGTAGATGGAAATGTTGTGGATGGGTGACGTGTCACCCGTGTGGAGGAATGCCACGTTGGAAGTGTCCATGTGGCGTAAAAGGCATCTGACGGACATCGATCGATGACTTCGATCGATCGATGTCTCTTCGATCGATCGATGTCATCGATCGAAGTGGATCAGAGGCCTTCGATCTCTTGGAAGATCGATCTAAGTCAATCAGAGGACATCGATCGATCACTTCGATCGATCGATGTCTCTTAGATCGATCAAGTTGATCGAATGAAGTGTTCAGTCAGACATCAGTCGATCACATCGATCGATCGATGTGATCGATCGAAGTCTCACAGCAGGCAAATTTGTTCTGTTTGTGCAGTTTGATTCAAAAATGAATCAAACTCTATCCTCCTCCATTCAAGATAAGATCATCTGTTGTGATCTAACGGTGATGAGTAAAGCAGCTTTAATCTAACGGCCGAGATTTAAACTGTCTTAACCGCTTAACCGAATATGGTTTCCATCCAACGTTCCAGGTTTAAACCTGTTAATCTATCTTCGATCTAAAGGCTGAGATTAAACCATCCTAATCTGGATAGGAGGTTTTAATCCAACGGCTTAAATCAAACTTCGGTTTTGATCCAACGATTACGGTACCTCCGACTCTCCTATATAAAGAGGGCTAAGGGTGCACTCTTTACACACCACTTACAACACAACTCAAGCATTAAATCATTTCGCATTCGTAGCACGTGAGTCTTGCATATCGTCCGGGAGAAGTCAGGACACTCTAGCATTCGAAGAAGTTCAAGTTCAGCAGTGCCGCTCAACTGAACAGGTACCCGTTGTATCCTGGGAGACGATTGCTCATACCGGTTGGGCACAGTATACCGGAGCAATACGTCTTAAGGACAGAGTCCTCGACTCGCCCCAGGTTTGATTTATTTTGTTGTTTCATATGCACACAGTGTACGACTGCGTCTTGGTACAGGATTGATTGTGTCCAACAATCTTAAGACGTATTGCAACTCAATTACGTTCTGTACCTTTTTGTTTATTTACGCAAAGGCAGTTTCGTACTGTTTTGCAGTCTCTTTCTACTCATTCTTGAACCTGTGACTGTTCTGATCTCTACGTTTTGATCAAACTGAACAGGAATGGAGAACGAGAGCTTAAACTCTGTTCACGGCTTTAATGGTGCTCACTCCGTGTCCGCACCAGAAGGGGCAAACAATGCTGCTACTGGACCACAATTCAATGCGGTTCCGTTGGCACCGACTGGAGGGCCTCAAATGAATCCGGCTGCCACTGCTGCTCAGGTGGAGAAGCCGGAGAAGTTTGCCGGTAGCTTCTTCAAGAGGTGGCAGCAGAAGATGTTGTTTTACCTCACTGCATTGGGGCTGGCTAGAATGCTCAGCGAGGATCCACCCGTGGTTGAGCCTGTGGAGGATCAACAACAGAATATGGAGAACGCCTTGGGTGCTGAGGCCTGGACATATACAAACTTCTGTTGTTTGAATTTGATTCTTGGTTGCCTAGATAATACTCTTTATGGCGTATTCTGTACTTTTAAAACTGCGAAAGCATTGTGGTTGGCTTTAGATAAAAAGTACCGCACAGAAGATGCGGGTACTAAAAAGTTGATAGTTGGGAAATTTCTCGACTATAAAATGTTAGATTCCAAAACTGTAATTTCGCAGGTGGAAGAAATACAGATGTTGGTTTCTGAAATGGAAGAGGAGGGCATGACGCTCAGTGAATCTTTCCTAGTTGCGGCTGTGATTGAGAAGCTGCCTCCTTCGTGGAGGGAATTCAAGAGCTATCTCAAACACAAGCGAAAGGAGATGAAGATGGAGGATTTGATAGTCTGTCTTCGTATTGAGGAGGACAACCGTCGCTCCGAAAGAAAGCTATCCATGTCTTCTGGTCAAGCCAAAGCTCATGTTGCTGAGGCAAAGAACAAGAAGAAGCATAACACTTTGAGTGTGAACTCCAAGGGCAAAGAAATTGCAAAGAAGTTCATAGGTAAGTGTTATAATTGTGGTAAACCACGGCATCGAAGCAGTGAATGCAGGAAGCCCAAGAAGAGTCAGAATCAAAATAAAGCGAAAGCAAATCTGGTCGACGCAATGGATGATTTGAACCTTTGCGTGGTGGTGAGCGAATGCAACGCAGTGGGAAACCCACGGGAATGGTGGGTGGACACAGGAGCTACTCGACATGTGTGTGCGAACAGGGCAATGTTCAGAGAGTACATGCCCACAACAAACAATGAGCAATTGTTCATGGGAAACTCCAACAGCTCAAAAATCGAAGGATCGGGCAAGGTAATCCTGAAATTGACCTCAGGAAGGGAGTTGACTCTGCAGAATGTGCTGCATGTTCCTGATATAAGGAAGAATCTGGTTTCTGGCGCGCTGCTAGTTACGCATGGGTTCAAGCTTGTTTTTGAGGCAAACAAATTTACACTTTCTAAGAATGGGGTGTATTTGGGGAAAGGGTATCTTTCGGATAACATGTTCAAATTGAATGTTATGATAATTGTACCCAAAAATGTTATGCCCATTGAGGCTAATAAAATTGTTTCCTCTTCTGCTTACATGCTTGAGTCTTCCTGTTTATGGCATTTCCGTTTGGGACATGTAAATTATAAGTCAATACAACGAATGATTAATCTTGACTTGTTGCCCAAACTGGACTTTAGTAATAAAGAAAAATGTCAAATATGTGTTGAAGCGAAATTAACGAAAGCGCATTTTCCTTCAACAGAACGAAACACTGAATCGTTGGATTTAATTCACACAGATTTGTGTGACTTAAAGTTTGTGCAAACAAGAGGTGGTAAAAAGTATTTTGTAACTTTTATCGACGATTGCACACGATACTGTTATGTATATTTGCTAAGTAGCAAAGATGAGGCCCTTGATGCTTTCAAGGATTATAAAAATGAAGTTGAGAATCAACTTAGCAAACGAATTAAAACAATTCGTAGTGATAGAGGTGGCGAATGTGATACACCGTTTAATGAATTCTGTTCAGAACATGGCATTATTCATCAAACGACTGCGCCATATTCACCTCAATCAAATGGTATTGCTGAACGCAAAAACCGTACTCTAAAGAAGATGATGAATGCTATGTTGATAAGTTTGGGTTTATCTCAGAACTTGTGGGGGGAAGCAATTCTCTCAGCCAACGTCATTTTGAATAGGATTCCGTCCAAGAAGACGGATAAAACCCCTTATGAACTTTGGAAAGGCTATAAGCCTAGTTACAAATACTTGAAAGTGTGGGGGTGTCTGGCGAAGGTTGTTGTACCTAAACCAAGACTAGTTAAAATTGGGCCTAAAACAATTGATTGCATATTCATTGGTTATGCAACAAACAGTAGTGCATATCGTTTCTTAGTGCACAAATCAGACGTTCCTGAGATACATGAAAATGTTGTCATGGAATCGAGGAACGCAGTATTCTTTGAAAATATCTTTCCAAAGAAAGACAAAGAAAGTGAAGAAGCTAGCTCAAGTAAGCGAGTGCGTGAGACGACTCCTCAAGATACTGAGGAAATACGTCAAAGCAAACGAGCCAAAATACCGACATCTTTCGGACCAAATTTTCTAACCTATATGGTAGAAAATGAGCCAAGGAATTTTTCCGAGGCTATGTCAACTCCAGAAGCGTCATTCTGGAAAGAGGCAATTAACAGTGAAATAGACTCAATTCTTCAAAATCACACTTGGGAGTTGGTTGACATTCCACCTGGAAGTAAACCGCTTGGTTGTAAGTGGATTTTCAAGAAGAAACTTAAAGAGGATGGGTCTATTGGGAAGTATAAAGCCAGGTTAGTAGCTAAGGGCTATAGACAGAAAGAGGGCTTTGACTTCTTTGACACCTACTCACCAGTGACTAGGATCACTTCCATAAGGATGCTAGTAGCCATTGCTGCAGTCTATGATTTGGAAATCCATCAAATGGATGTAAAGACTGCCTTTCTTAATGGTGAGTTAGAGGAAGAAATTTACATGGAACAACCCGAGGGGTTTGTCGTTCCAGGACAAGAGAGGAAAGTTTGTAGACTTGTTAAGTCTTTGTACGGACTTAAGCAAGCACCCAAGCAATGGCATTTAAAATTTGATCAGGTAATGATGTCAAATGACTTCAAGATCAATGAATGCGACAAGTGTGTGTACATCAAGAGCACACAGAACGCATTTGTGATAGTATGTCTCTATGTAGACGACATGCTTATCATGGGTAGTACTCGTGACATCATCTTAAGTACAAAGAAGATGTTAACACGAAACTTCGATATGAAGGACATGGGAGTTGCCAATGTTATTCTAGGAATTAAGATTTCTAGGGTGACTGAGAGACTCATACTCTCACAAACTCACTATATTGAATCAGTTCTGAAACGGTTCAATATGGATGATGTGAAACCGGTAAAGACCCCGCTCGACTTAAGTATACACTTAAGAAAGAATCGAGGCGAACCTGTTGCCCAGTTGAAATACTCTCAGGTAATCGGGAGTCTGATGTACATAACGAATTGTACAAGACCAGACTTAGCTTGTTCAGTAAACAAGTTGAGCAGATTTACGAGTAATCCAAGTGATGATCATTGGAAAGCTCTTAACAGAGTGATGAGGTATCTAAAATACACAATGTATCATGGATTACATTACACGAGATATCCAGCAGTATTGGAAGGATACTGCGATGCAAATTGGATATCAGACAGTAAGGACTCGAAATCCACCAGTGGATACGTGTTCACTGTTGGTGGTGCTGCTGTGTCGTGGAAATCCACGAAACAAACCTGTATAGCTCGGTCCACTATGGAAGCTGAGTTCATAGCGTTGGACAAAGCTGGGGAAGAGGCTGAGTGGCTTCGGAATTTCCTGGAAGATCTTCCGTGCTGGCCTAAGCCGATAGCTCCTATTAGCATACACTGTGATAGTCAGTCAGCTATAGGACGTGCTCAAAGCAGCAACTATAATGGTAATTCATGACACATACATCGGAGACATAACACCATTAAACAGTTGATCTCTAATGGCGTGATTTCCATTGATTATATAAAATCAATGGAGAATCTTGCGGATCCGCTTACAAAAGGCTTGCCTAGAGATCAGATGTCAAGATTGACAAACGGAATGGGACTGAAGCCAATAATGCATGAGTCTTTGTAATGGTAACCCAACATTGTTGACTGGAGATCCCAGAATCTTGGTTCAATGGGACAACTAAGTTATGAAGGTTCAGTAAGCACTTACTCATTCCGTCTAGTAAAAGTGCTGTCTGCAGAAAGTTTTAGGGTAAGCTAAGGCTTTTAATGATGTCATATATCTTGATGCGTCAAGTGGAGTATGGCAGAATACTCTTGATAGGAATCACCTATGTAAGTGTGAAGTGGGGCCGCTTCTATGAGAAAGTCTAGGTGGCAAGATTTCTCTAAAACACTTTCTGAAACCAGGTTGTTCATGGCCAAAACGAACACAACCATGAGAACCGAAAGGGTGTTAAAGAAAATATTGTGTGAGTGTCATTGTCCTGGTTCACAACAAAGGCTGACTAGTTCAAGACATCAAGTCACTATTTAGCCGAGTGGATCCGATGGTACATCACTAAGAAAGGTTCAAAGCCAGAAGCTACCTCTTCTGATGCAATATTTTCTTGTCTGACTTCTCCTCAGAGTTTGCATAAGTGTCTGCATTAATTTACATTCATGTGGGGGATTGTTGGAGAATTTAAGGTTGGGCTTTGGCCCATCGTTGGAGATTGAAGATTTGGGCTTCGGCCCGTTAATGAAAGTTGCAAAACTTGGTTGTGTAACGTACTATGAGCTTAATGAATCCTTAATTATCTACATAACGAGTAGTTAATGTTAGGGTGTGAACTCACTCAATTATGTATTGTGTGAATGTGAAATTAATGCTCGAAGTAGATGGAAATGTTGTGGACGGGTGACGTGTCACCCGTGTGGAGGAATGCCACGTTGGAAGTGTCCATGTGGCGTAAAAGGCATCTGACGGACATCGATCGATGACTTCGATCGATCGATGTCTCTTCGATCGATCGATGTCATCGATCGAAGTGGATCAGAGGCCTTCGATCTCTTGGAAGATCGATCTAAGTCAATCAGAGGACATCGATCGATCACTTCGATCGATCGATGTCTCTTAGATCGATCAAGTTGATCGAATGAAGTGTTCAGTCAGACATCAGTCGATCACATCGATCGATCGATGTCACTTCGATCGATCGATGTGATCGATCGAAGTCTGACAGCAGGCAGATTTGTTCTGTTTGTGCAGTTTGATTCAAAAATGAATCAAACTCTATCCTCCTCCATTCAAGATAAGATCATCTGTTGTGATCTAACGGTGATGAGTAAAGCAGCTTTAATCTAACGGCCGAGATTTAAACTGTCTTAACCGCTTAACCGAATATGGTTTCCATCCAACGTTCCAGGTTTAAACCTGTTAATCTATCTTCGATCTAAAGGCTGAGATTAAACCATCCTAATCTGGATAGGAGGTTTTAATCCAACGGCTTAAATCAAACTTCGGTTTTGATCCAACGATTACGGTACCTCCGACTCCCCTATATAAAGAGGGCTAAGGGTGCACTCTTTACACACCACTTACAACACAACTCAAGCATTAAATCATTTCGCATTCGTAGCACGTGAGTCTTGCATATCGTCCGGGAGAAGTCAGGACACTCTAGCGTTCGAAGAAGTTCAAGTTCAGCAGTGCCGCTCAACTGAACAGGTACCCGTTGTATCCTGGGAGACGATTGCTCATACCGGTTGGGCACAGTATACCGGAGCAATACGTCTTAAGGACAGAGTCATCGACTCGCCCCGGGTTTGATTTATTTTGTTGTTTCATATGCACACAGTGTACGACTGCGTCTTGGTACAGGATTGATTGTGTCCAACAGACTTAACCTTTTTAATATATATTCTCAAGTGAAGAGATGGTTTTGGGATATATTAGGGTAAGTGGAGAAAGATTCAGCCGTCACGAGCAAAGGCACAAACAAACAATCCGTCCCCACGACCACGGTTTAGTAAATCCTTGGTACTCGTCAGTACACTTTATCTTGAGTTCGTATTATATCTTTTCTAATAAAGAACTATCATTTCGCACTAGATTTGTTCAAGTCCTACTCGTGAATAAAAAGATGGATCTTCTTCGTGTAGAAATAAGTTCAACCGAGGTGTGCCGAGCTGAAAAAGAAGGCATACATAGACAAAGATATACCGAGTTGAAATTGGAAGGCAGACTTGAACGAAGGTGTGCCGAGCTGAACTAGACCGACCTGGACGAAGACATGAACGAAGTTGGGAAGTAACCAAGTCAGTCAGTCGAGTTGACATGCACAAGAGAAGAATTGAATTGAAGGTGAAGACGGAAGCACTAACTGAGCTAAAGAAGAACAGACGTGCTGAAGGAAAGAAGACAAAGTGAAGAAGTGCTGAGCCGAGGTGCCGAGGTGAAACACAATCAACAACTCAACTGGTCGAGCTGACATACTTAGGCGTGTAAATATTGTAACGTAGAATAAGTTCACTGTACATAGCAGAGCTGCACTGGTAACTAGCCGTTACCATTAATGTTAGAATTCACTGTAGATCACTGTAGATGAACAGTAACCATAGTTCAAGTGGCGAAAAACAACCATTAGAATTAGAATTTATTCTTTATAAAAAAAGAAACAACCTGTAAATTATCATTAATTTGAATGAATGCAAATTCTTTCAATTCTCGACCATTCACTTGTAAAACTTATATTTTCTTTCTACAAGTATGAAATTTTGTAGTTTTTAGTAAAAACGTGTACACCGATAGCATAGTGTATATCAGCCTGTATCTACAGTATACCTGTTGATTGTGTCTTTTTTTTTTTTAATAAACTACGTAGTTTTAAAAATGTGGTCATTTATCAAAAAAAAAATTAAACATAGAAGAAATCCTCGTCTCATGAATATTTCTAGAAATATTTCATGCTCTTATCTTTATCTTAATGTGCCGGAACAAATCTTTCAATTGTAAGGGATGCTTAACTATTAAAGTTATCATCTTAGGATTTGTGGTTTGACCCTTTAGCTGTAACTCTAATTTTATTATTCCATTAATAACTACATAGCAACATACTAATTACTTTACGATTAATAGAGATTTGGCATATAAGAAAAATTCTATATCATTTAAGTAATTGTACGTAATACAAGAAGTTCATCCTCCATATATCTATTTCATTAGTTATTAAATAACCATAATGATACTATCTAATTTAAAATTTGTGCCAAAGAAGAGACATTTGCAACCACAAAAGAAAGAACAACAATTCCATCACTACGGGATATCTATAGCGGCATATAAAAACATCACAACAGAATGCCAATACAAAATCTATTTCCAACGACCCATGAAAGGTACTTCAGTGGCTAAAAAGAAATGAACATGCAATTTTCTCAAAACATTCAGAAATTCTATAGTAGTTAATGAATAATTATCACATTTTAGAAACCAACAAAATAAAAAATAACTGACGAACGACAGTGATAATTATAAAAACAAAAAGAAGTTTGCCCCAATCATTATATATTTCATTGATAATTAAATAACTATTAGAAGCAACATTATTGAAGACACGCTCTTTTTCAGGGAAAGAAAATATCGATGTATCAAGGCGTCCGCTATTGCTTCACCAAAAAAGAAAACAGAAGTTGTTGCGTTTCGTAAGGATTTGAATGCATACCGCAAAAACAGAGGGCCCGTCGTGTTGTTTGGAGGACCAACATTGATATGTATGCCTTTACCTCCTGGTGGCCTTGTAAGTTGTACCCCCCACCCCCCACGCCACACCCACCCCACCATGTCATTCCAGTCCTTTGCATTTGCATATCAATAGCTACACTCCCACATGCCCCTGCCCCTCCAATTTCTTTGATGAGGGAGTGGGTTCTCCTCCCACCTGTACCAGAGGCCCCTTAGTCAGGTGGGATGTAAATCGAGGGATGTGCTCCACCGGCAGCCCTGCAAAGGGAGAGAACACATGAGACTCAGCCAGCCCAGAGGCAACCCTTGTAATATTTCAACAAGGATTGTCTCCACACGGACTTGAACTCGGGACGTCGGGGTTCTAGCCCCAATCACCTTTGCCACTTACCACTGGACTATGCCCATGAGGGCATCCAATTTCTAAGAGAGCCTTTAGTAACAGCCATCAGATCACGTCACTCGTTCACATGGTATATATCATAACTCAATATTACCCATGTTGTGGTCGAAGAAGCTTCACGGTTAAAGTTAAGGTCGGAAGATAAAACACAACATCCGATTCTGCCATAGGCGGAAGTCTCCAAGGACATAGGATAATGTTGTTGTTGTAATGATTTAGTTAACAAACTGGATTGTTAGAATAACGGAACTCGGATGGGATCACCTCACCGCGCAGTGACTCACCCCACCCCCACCACGTGACACGTAACAGCAGAGGGGGTGGTGAGAGAGTTATAGTGAGGAGATCTGAACCCAACGGAACTAATTAGCTTAGATATGGAAGAAGAGGAATATTTTACTTGATCATCACGAGTTAGCACAATCCAATTCCTTTAAACACTCAGCTTTTAGCGTGTATAACCATCTTATTATGTATAATGTTGATATAACGTGGTACTATTGTCCTGCGGCCAAACCATTCTATAAATACTAGGATTTGTGAAGGCATCTTTCTTCAACCTCGTCATGCCGGTGATTCGGTGAATAATGTAAGATTTTATATATATGTATATATGTGAGTCTATATATAAAATACTTCACTCGAATCATTACAAAATTCATCTGCTCTCCTAAAGGGTTAGGCTAATGTCACGTCTGATGGATCTATAAAATTGAAACTAAAAGGTCATACTTGTAAATTACATGACGTTAAAGCCTTTTTTTAATATGTTAGGCTAATACCTAGCCCAATATCAAAACAATTCTATCTACTTTTTGTCGTTTTTTTTTACATAGTCAGAAGACTTGAAACCAAATATAAAAAACATGTTGATCACCATTCGATTCGGAGCAACTGGTAAAGTTGCTACTTTTTGATCTTGAGGTCACATGTTCGAGCCACGTAAATAGCCTCTTGCACTAAGTGTAGGGTAAGCTGTATATATGAAATCACGAAATGATCAGGTCCGTCTCTAGCCCAACGATCCGGCCCCTCCCTAGACCCTGCACAAATACATAAGCTTCTTGCACGAAGTGTAGAGTAAGGCTGTGCACATCAAATCACGAAACGATCTGGCTCCTCTTTGGCCCAACGATCCGGCCCTTCTTTGACTCCTCCCTGAACCATGCACAAATGCAGAAGCCTAATAGAGCCTAATGCACGAAGAATGCTATTTATAATCGCCCATGGCCACATATAAAGGCTTTCCTCATTTGTCTTTTTGTCAAGGGTCACAAAGATTGGAAAAACGATTGGCGGAATATTTGCAACCACAAACTAAGAAATAAAGTTTGATAACATCCCCAACCAAATGCCTGTAGTGACACACTGTCGAGTACAGCCGTACAGGCAATAGGACTTGCAATAACAGAATACTAAGACGATAATGCTTGTTTTCCTTAAGTTTGCCGAATCAGAATTAGAGCTCAGAGACTAAGACTAAGTGTCATGGATTATAATATCCAGAAGTATGCAATTTTTATCTACTTCATAACATTTTTTTTTTAAATTGGAGAGGAGAATTGAACTCGAGACTCGGGAATGAGATAAATGTTACTCAACCACTAGATCTAAAAGTTTTTCGCCACTTCATAACATTTTATTTCTCATTTTTATAGTAGTTATCTCTCCATGTATTATACTGGTACAGTAGTAGTTATCTTATTGTAGTATAGTTTATTATTTCTCCATCATATAGTATCATGTTTATTATTTCCAATAAAGTCACGAAAACATTCTTTCTTGACTTTGAATATGATGGAATAAAGCAAAATGACTCACTAAATTGGTTGCACTATTATATTGTGAAGTAGCAATTGATCGACAAGCTTGATGCAATTTTCATTGTGAGTCATCGGGAAACAACCTCTGTGTGTTTCTAACACATGGGTATGGTTGCGTACATCTGACTCTCCATACCTCGCTATAAGCGGGAGCCTCTAAGGCAATGATGTAATGTTGTTGTCGTTGATGTTGTTGTTAAGACTCCAAAACTAATACGACCTCTAGGAAACCTATTGCGTGACCCGTGAAAGCTACTTCAATGGTTAAAACAAAACCAACATGCATCTTTCTGAAGGACATTTAGAATGTAGTTAGGCGACATGATTGAAGGTGCAGCGCTTATTCAGGGAAAGAAACACACAGATTTATGATGGCTTCGGCTTTTGCTTCACCAAAATTATAGGAGAAGTTTTCTACTTGTATTTTGTATGGATTTGAATGACTAGTTGATACTCGGGCTAAAGATTTGCTCTAAGATGTCAAGAAGACACTCACAGTGTGGGTGTTCCTCTACTGCTAGGTCGAACGCCTTGTTTGCAAGAAACTATCTTATGTGGGTAACTGCTTAAGATATCATCTAATCTAGCGGATTCTTAATTTGCATCTTCCATACATGCTCATTGGGGCTCCGACGGTAAACTCTCAGGATTTCACTTTGCTATAAGGAAGTGAATGCCTGTCTCAAAAATAGCGGGGCCCGTTGTCTTATTTGGAGGACCAACATTGATATGTATACGCCTTAATTGGCGCCCTTCTCACCCTTACCCACGCACCATAACCAGTCGTTTGGGGTCCTCTCCGATCAATAGCAACAATCCCACATGCCCCTCCTCCAGTTTCTAGCAACCGCCATCAGAAGTTGGGCAATTCGATAAATTACCTCCAGAAAGCTGGTACATGTCTATTCAGAGAAAATTAATAGTTTAGGTATTTTATATTGTTCTAGACAATTGTAAATTAATTAGTTCAATTACTTAATTAAATCATTGTCTTTATTATTGTTTTTGTACTGCCTAATTAATTACGTTGAGAATGTATTAGATGTAACTAGTTCACTCTCTTGCATAATGATTTATTTGATGAAGTTGGTTTTATGCAACACATGCAAGTGGGGCACGTTTAATCTTTGTTTTATGTTTGCACCATTCACACAAGTAGAGACTTGTTGATCTTTATAACAGTCGAGCGCAATCATTTAGTTGGCAAATTCTAACATGGTCAATGACTCAATTCGTTACTTACCGGTCAATATAAAACATAATATTATAGGTGAACCTTCTGCTTTATATCGCTATCACATGTCAATTATTCTCAATATTATTGGTTAATAAGTGTCTAATAGTTATTCTCCGACTATCATAAAAGAGTTTAGTTAATTTAGTTAAGCAACCATGTTGTTTTCATTTCCAATGGAGTCAATGACTCACTAAATTAGCTGTGCTTCTTATATTATAAAGTAGCAGGTGATTGACATAACTTGACGCATCATTATTGGTTATCAGGAGACAACATATATGTGTTTCTAACACATGAGTATGGTTGCCTATGTTCGACTTCCCGTACTACGCCATAGGCGGGAGCCTCTAAGGCAGTAGAGTAATGTTGTTGTTGTTGTGGTGTAGTTAAGCAAACATGTTCTTGGTGGATCGACTCCACACTCACCTTAGCTACTAGCTTAAACTTAGGTCAAACTAAACTTTAAGTGAAACACCACTCCCTTAAGATTTTAATACGATAATACAACGAAAACATAAACAAAAAACAATCATTAAAACCTGATATTGTTTGTTTAGTTCGTCCGTAAAGAATTTGACAATGTTGGTTTTCTCAAGTTCAGCAACTCACGCATAGGTTAAAGTATCGGTCTGATGAATCTCTAAAACTGAAACCAAAGGGTCATTTTTGTAAAATCGATAATAAAACCATTATTTCTGATATTAGGCTAAGAGTCATACAGATATACACCAAACCATTATGTATGATAAACTAAAAACGACTGGACGAATATTTGCAAATCACAAAACGAAGAAATAAAGTTTGATAATTTCCCCAACCGAATGCCTATAGTGACATAATGTCGAGCACAGAAAGTAGGATTTTGCCACCCAAAATCACAAAAACCTATTCATGTCCCACGAAAGCTACTTCCGTGGCTATAAAGAAATGAACGTTCAGTTTTCTAAAGGGCATTCGGAATATATTTAGGCACCTTCATTGAAGATGTAGCGCTTTGTCAGGGAAAGGAAATTACATATTTATCACGGCTTCGGCTTTTGTTTTACCAAAAAAAGAAAAGAGAAGTTGTTGTATTGGTGAGCATTTGAATGCTTGTTACAAGAACAGAGGGCCCATTGTGTTATTTGGAGGACCAACATTGAGAGATGGAATTCTCTCACCTATTTTTTCTCATCTCATTTCTCACTGCACGACACGTGGCATCAGAAGGAATGGTGATGCTAGATACGGGTCACCCTTATCTAGCCTCACCACCCTCCCCTGCTGCCACGTGTCGTGCGATGAGGAGTGGGGTGAGGAAAAATGGGGTGAGGGGATTCTAACCCCAACATTGCGGTTCTGAGAAAGCCAACAAAATATGAGGTCTCCAATCGCGCGACGTCATGTGTACAAATTGTTCTTTTTATAATAAAAATTTATACCGCTGACCAGTTTGTACACGTAGCGGCTTATGATTGAAGGCCTCATATTTTGCTTTTATAAGAAAATTTTAAACAACTGACCAGTTTGTACACGTAGCGGCGTATGATTGAAAGCCTCATATTTTGTCTTACCGCCCAACATTGATGTGTTTACAGCAGCAGCAACAACAACCCCCCCCCCCCCCTTCTCCCAAAACCATGACCAGGGCCATGTCATTCCAGTCCTTTGCCTTGGTATAGCAACAACCACCCCCCCCCCAACCACCACCACCACCCGGGCCATGTCATTCCAGTCCTTTGCCTTGGGTTGTCTCCGATCAATAGCAATACTTTCACATGCCCCTGCCCCTCAAATTTCTATGAAAGCCTTGGTAATAGCCATTAGATCGGGTTATTATTTCACATGGTATCATAAATCACTGACGTAGCTATCCATGTTGTGTTATATTATTTCCAGCGCAATAATATCAATTAGAAGCCGGTACGTCATACTCAATTGAGTTGTGACTATCACTATTATAGATATATGCCAGACAAAGAGATTGATATAGAAGAGAGTTGCAGAGTATAGATAAAAGAGAAATATAGGAGAAGCATTATTGGTGTATTTGGAGATGAGAGCTTGAACAAGGCCGCCTTAACAATTCCAAGTATTTATGGAGAGCTTTGGATGTGGTAGGGTGATTATACCATGATGAGCCAAAAAATAACCCCCGTTAGTCAACAACGGTCAACGCTGGAGTGAGGCGCAAAAATGGTTAAGTACGGCGGGTCGGCCCGGAAGCTGGTCGTGACACACGTGGATAAAAAGTTTGTCTCGGACACAGGGCCCCACCCTCATCTCGGCCATACAATCTCAATGTTCCCTGGGGGCTAGGATCTCACCTCGGTCCAAAGGCCTCACTTGGGCTTAAGGGTTATTAACTCGGCCTCAAGGCCTCATCCAGGCCCGCAGTTCCATCTCGGCCAAAGAGTTGGGGCTAGGTCTCGGATCCGATCTACTGACTGATCCCGGATCATCTTTAGTGGAGTCAGTCACGAGCATCACGAAGGGCCCACCAATGCTCTCCGAAATCGGCCACTTTCATCTCGGCATGCTGACCCCACATCATCAACCATCTCGGGAGTGCTTCTAGAAGATTTCATCTCGGTTCTAGGAGTTTACCCCATGTAATTCTACCAGGTGAAACTCCCAGCCAGATGTCCCAAGCTAGCTTACTCAGTTCAGCACTGAGCCACGTGGCGAGCATGCAAGAGCGAGAGTCATCCGACTGACCTCCTTGCCTGTCACGATATCTGAGCTCCGCCCATGCATTGGCCCAAGCCGCCATATAAAAAGGCCGAGTAGCAGGAGAGAGAAGGGGGAACAACAAACTCTGGAAAAACTACACGCCAGTAACTCATCTTCTCCACAGTGAAAACGCAGGTTTTACAGAAAACCTCAACTTACTTAACCTTCACCATATATAAACCTCTCCATAAAAAATGGCCCAAACTGACTTGAGCGTCGGAGGGTATTACCCGGGGCCATAGATCCCGGGTCCCCTGACCCTTTTTTCTTTGTGCAGGTCAGCAACTCGCTCACTAAAAACAATTGACGGAGTTCTAACGGCACCACATCAAACAAATACTTGGTGATATAATCCGACATCATCATACCACGTTAAATGTTGACATCGTACCACATACGATAAGTTAGTTATATACGTTACCACTATATCCTTCCTATTGTATTATAAAAAAACTGTGACTTCATACGTCTAACTTAACAGTACCACACTATGCTAACCCGTGACCATAAAGTAAACGGTTCCGATCTCTTTCACATTGAAGCTAACAATAACAGGCGGCCTTGTTCAAGATCTCATCTCCACAACAACAACATTACCCTATTGTCATACAGGCTCCCTGCTATAGCGGGATATGGGGGTTGGATGTATGCAACCATACACATGTTTTAGAAATACACAAAGGTTGTTTCATGATGACCCATAATGATGCGTCAAGCTAAATCGATCAACTATTACTTCATAATGTAAGAATCACATCGAATTTAGTGAGTCATTTTGCTTTATTCCATCATATTACGAAGTCCAGAAGGGTGTGTCTTTGACTCCATTGGAAATGGAAAGGTCAAGATCTCATCCCCAAATACACCAATATTGCTTCTCCTATCTTTCTCTTTTATTTATACTCTGTACTCTCTTCTATATCAACTTCGCTTTCTTGCTTATAATGACCACAATGAAAGCATGTAGGAGGTAACCGCAGCAGATACTTGGTGCCCATTTCCTTCTTGAATAGCACAGAGTTCCAGATCATCCTTAAACAAACAAAGGAAAAATTTGGGTTCGAACATGATATGGGCCTTACTATTCCTTGCGAATAGGAAGTTTTTCAGTCTCTAACTTCAATGCTTCGATGAAAACAGGGCAACACAGTGTCATGTATGTCATGTATATCGACATTTGATGTTGTATGTTCATTATAAATTCTGTAGGTTTTTCTATTATTACGTACCTCATAACATGAAAATTGTAGAATCAGCTAAGGTAAACGAAACTCAGTCGATGTGTGCCGACCTAAACAAAATAGTTGTTGAGCAGAGGAATAAGAAGTGGCTGAAGTCAGCCTACCGAGCTGACCTGAATATAGGATTGGCTAAGCTGAGCAACAATGGATGAAGTAAAATTGAGTTGGCAAAGTACTACTGTCGGGCTGAGGTGATCAAGGCAGCAAAAGAGTAGTCGAGGAGAAGAATGACAGCAAAGCAGAGCTAGAATAAAGAGGTGTTGAGTCGAGGTGACGAGATGAAGCACCAGTTAGACAGCAAAGCTAAGTCAGAGCTACAATACTTAGTCTTGTAAATATTATACTTACTGTACATAGTTATGAGCAGAGCATGTAACTAGTCATTATCTTTGTAAACGTTAGAAAACACTATAGATAAACAGAAACCATTGTACAAGTGGGAAAATAAATCCGTTAGAGGCAGAAAAACTCCTATAAAAAAAACCTTGCAAATTTGTTTTTTAACTTGAATGAATTTTTAAATTCTTCAATCACGATAACAACCTAACTTTTGTATAACATATAACATGGGATCAATGAAATTGCGTTGTTGCCTGTCATCTATAATGCCTCCTCATTTAGAACTTTTTTATATGAATATCAAGAAATGAATCATTAGGATTATTGCACGTTATGGGGAAAAAAAGATAAGAGATAAACTGGAAAAGAACAAAATCTGCCTAGTTCAATCAATACCCATGGGAGGGAAAAAAATCTTATTTCCTTGAAAGGCAAAACAGAAAAGAAAAATAAATCCAGCTAATTATTACATATTTGTATCCATGAAAATTTTAAACAAATTCAAAAAAGAATTACTTCGAGTCGTGCTTCTAGAATTTCAACATTTGACGACAATGATTTTGCTGTTATGCTGCAATTATTTTTAGCAAATTGTGTAAAGTAGAAATTAGGATGTCAAACTCATTAATGCAGACGTTTACTTTATTAGGTATATCTGAGCTGATCCAGTAATACATTTTCATTGGAAACGATATGGACAACGTTAGAGAGTCAGAGAGTTTGTTCTTCGAAAAAACTATTCGACGATCAAGTCAATTTCCATGATTACGTAAACCCCTGTCCATTTGTGAATTTTTGCGTCTTGATACATATGAAAAACATACCTTTTATATATGTGAATGAAATGTTTTTTATGTTCATTTCTTCCATCTTTTACATGTCAATTTCGCCTGGTAAGTTGGTGCATGTGATACAGTTGTCGCTAAATACAATTTCAGTAAGGCATGTTCCGTTATTAATACAATTGAATCAAGCTCTAAGCATGATGAGCGTTGTTAGTTAACAGTTTTTTTGTTATAAATCCCTCACTTTTTTTTTTACTATCACGTCTTTATAGGGGTTTTTACCTCGTCAAGGATCAAGAAACGTATAAGATTTTTCTCCTATTTTCTTGTAGTGGGTACGCCTTATACTAATTAATGTTTACACATTTCAAATTATTCTATATTTAAACATTTTAAACTAATGTAAACATGTCATGATATAGTGCATTTTTTCTTCTTGACTTACCAAATATTATAGTACCTATCCAAGTCACGAATTGATTTCTTTATGGGAACAGATAGTGGGGAATAACCCAACAAGTATAGGTCGTTCCTGGTACACTAGACCTCCATGTTTGCGCAGGGTTCGGAGAGAGGCCGATTCGCTTCGCAGTCTGATATACACAGTTTTATCATATACTTTGTACAAGAGACCGTTTCTGCTGCTCGAACCCGTGATATTAAGGTCACAAAGCACAACCTTACCAGAATTGCTCCAACACACATCCTCAACCCGCAAGTATGACTGATTTTATATTAGTGATTGCACTTACTATCAAACCACCATAGGCCGGAGACTCTCCACCATATGCAGAAGCCTCTAACGCAATAGAATAACGTTGTTGTTGATTTCACTTACTATCAAAGGTGAAACTTTAGAGTTTTCTGGCTTTTTTTTTTCTTTTCTTTTTTTTTTTTTATAGTGAAGGTGTTTCAAATTTTTCTGACCTTATCCTTTTTTGTCTTTGTTAGCCCAGCTGTCCATGAACATGAAAACCGTTAAACTGGAAGGGCTTCCCTATTCGTGGGAAGAAGATAGTGGTGGTTGAATAGTAATACAAATGCATAGCGCATGTCCAACCCAATTTGTTTGGACTTCCCCACTTGCTTGGAAGTGATTCTACTTTTTAGTTTTTTGGCTGAGCTTAAGATGATTTTGTGGATAAGTTATTATTGATGAACTTTAACCTCATCCTCAAGCATAACAAGCGAAAGCACCTCAGCTGCTTTCAGGAGAATTGTATAACCCTTTTACTTTGCCTTTTGGCTGTTTTGAAGTGGATATAAACTTGTCGTAAAGTTTCAAACTTCTGCAGAAATATGGATAAAACTATACCATAATAATGATCGAAGAGAATACAACAGGAAGAAGAAAATTTTGTTTCAGGGAAATTGTGGATGTTTAATTTGTAAGGTTGTATCCCTTATGAATAATGGTTATATGATTTATAGTTATCTGCGAAGAGTTATCTTGAAGGATTATATTTTTTAAGTTAAGAGACATCAATTATTCGGTAAAGAGACATATTCATTTATCAAGGGGAGCTATTCCAAAGGTTATGATGGACGTAACTTTTGGTTGTCTATAAATATAGATGAAGTTCCTCTTTTCGCCTTTGCCATTGTTTTTAATTATCCATCAAAGTAGACATAAAAGAATGTGTTAGTGTAGAGAAACATGCATTCAAGAGTAGAGTCGTCTACATCAAAGTTGAAGTTTTCGTTCGCCAAAAACGCTTACGCTCACTAAACCATGGAGAAAGATAGGTTTTTTCTAATTATCGTCTTTGAGTTATTGTGAAAAGATTGTGACTGTAAAGACATAGAATTTTAGATCTAAAGAAGTTAATCGCTTACATAATTCATTGTTCTTTTTTCGACTCATTTTATGGATAGTGAGGATTCAATAAATTTAAGATAATAAGTGAAGCAGGGGAAGATGTATCAAACAGGTTGTGGAATTTGTAGAACAGCGTATCTTAAGACTCAAGTAAGTCCCGGCAGTTATAGAAAGCTGTTTTTTGTTTTATCTTTTGGAATATCATTTGGTAGACAAGCCTACAAATCCTTTCTCTTAATTTCCCTTTTTTTTTCTTTTTTTTTTCTTTTTTTTGCTTTTCTCTTTTTGTTTTTGGGTTGCAGATTTTCTGACCCAGTCAAGCTCGTTGGCTCGCCGTACTTTGCTTGATCTGCATGTCTAGCGACAAAACTCACGCAGTAGAATTAAATCAAATAGAAATATAAATTATTCAACAATGTGTGAACATGATTTTTATTGTTCAAATGGTAGTTAGCAATTTTAGTTTTGCTTATTTTGTTCACATAGCTTTTACCAACTTTGCTTATTTTGTTCATATAGCTTTTACATATAGACATGTGTAGTATTTGCATATAAATAGGCTAGTTTCTTCAACATTGTAACAGAGCTAGTTTACGGTGAATTACGATAAATACACTGTGTACGTAATCTTTGTATAAGTCAAGTTTTAAGCAGGACCGTGTGTGACCCCTCCGGCTAAACCTGGGATTTTACGTGGAATGGTAATACTGTCTAGGAGATCAATGTGATCTTTCATGTGTATTATCGAATTGGTTCACTTCGTTTTTTAGATAGAAGGAGAGAGTTACTAATCTTGTCATGTGTTTATCTTTGCTTGTAAAAACAATTTTGATATGAAAGATTTTTTTGAAATTATGGGCATACCATAGAAAATGGATTTGAAATAATCATCGGACATAGTTGGTTTTAAAATTTTGGTGATTTTAAAGATATTAGTGAACTTATTTTGTAGCGTAGAAAACGCTTGCGAGCTTCTTAATGTAATTACTTATTACGAAGCCCTAATCCTATCATTTAAAAAGAATTTATGACGATAACAATGTCATCCATATGCATCAAACTAAAAACTAACAATAAACATCCTTCTGAAACTGTCATACATTGGGAAACTGTAGATATGTTGAGCATTTTTACACATCCAGTATTTTAAGTAATAATAATGAAGAGCTCAATTTAGACGTAACCATCCGCCATGAAAATTAGCTTCATAGAAGCATAGTTCAGTTGTTATTCGGTTTGGAACTTGTTCCAAGAGATACAAAGTTCGACTCCAGAGACACGCGTAGCGTAGGTGTTTCACTGATGTCTGAGCAAAAAGGTTCAGTTTTCAGTAGACACCTTGTGCGGGCTCTTTGCGTGTGATCTCTCCCAACCTAGAAAACCGCTTAACTCCTGATTTACATCTTTCCCGATGCTCCTTAAGACTAAAACGGTGGAAGCAGTCAGAACCCGGATATAGCCTTTTGCTCCAAGCGTGATGGAACCCAAAAATCTCGACTACCTGTCCTAACTTCTATACTACGTGCGCTTTTGAGAGAAGATAAAATAAAGGGGGAAAGGTGCAAAAGGAATGGGGCTGATGGCTACTTAACTACACTTATAGTACGCATCACATTTACCAGCAAGTAAAATTCTATACAGAAAAACAAATTACAGCAAGTAACATTTACGTTCAAAATCCAATTTATCTTTAATATACAGCAGTTTACAACTCAGGTGTGAAATAGAAAATACAACTATGAAATCCGGCGAGGATTAACAAAATTGTATTCAGCAACCAAGCAAAGGACGTGATTCGCCTTGAAAATCGAGATTAGTGTTTCTGCAGCCCACTCTCTGTAAATCTTCAACACCATCGAACCGAGCGGTATCGAAACCGCTAGAAACGAGCCGAACAATTTGCTCGAACTCAGATTCATCACAAGGCACGGTAAGTGGTCCCTGATTCGAGAACCCGAACTCTTCTTCTACTTGGAGTAGAAGCTTCTGGAAGATCGGGTGGTTCAAATACGCAGCTCTCACTATGAATCTTGTCCGACCATCGCCGACGTACACCGCCAGATGTCCTGCTGGCACGTCCGACGGGACTCCGGTGATCATACGTATGGACGATTTTGCTGCCTTTTTACGCCATCGTCGGACAAGTTGCCGGAACAAAACAATGTTGCTTATTTTTTTGAACATCGGCGACATTTTCCGGTGCCGGAGAGTGACAGTTTTTTCTGGTTTTCCAGATGAAGTTGATGATGGAGAATTTATAGTGGAATGTTGTTGTAAGTATGATAAGGTTTTGTTACATGGAACAAAGGTGCTTTAAATTGGCATATATTATGCGAGTACAATTCTTTAACATTTATTCTTTACATATATATTATATTGGCTTTTTCATTTCCACCTTCTTTCACTTTCGAATATGATGGAATAAATCAAAACGACTCACTAAATTGGCTGCGGTTCTTATAGTGAAGTAGTAGCTGATCGACATAACTTGACGCATCATTATGGGTCATTGGAAAACAACCTCTGTGTGTTTCTAACACATGGGTATGGTTGCGTACATCCGACCCTCATACCCCGCTATAGGCGGGAGCCTCTATGGCAATGGACTAATGTTGTTTTTTTTTTCATTTCCAATAGAATTAAGGACATACTCTTCTTTGACTTTGAAATATGATTGAATAAAGCTTAATGCGTCACTAAATTGGTTGTGCAGTTGATGGACACAGCTTGACGCAATTTTAATTATGGGTCATCGGAAAACAATTCTAACACATGTATATGGTTGCGTACATCTAACCTTCCTACCTCGTCATAGGCGGGAGCCTCTAACGTGGGTAATGTTGCTGTTATATAGATTATATTGTTAGTTTTCGGATATGTTTGTCTTATTAGATAGTGTTGGAATTATTGGAGCTCTATTTTTGTCATTGGAATAAGAGGGTTTTTTCCAAGGTATGCTAAATTTTGCACGTACATGTTGCTATGGATGTACTCAAATAGACGAGGAATCAAACAAATAAAACCAGGAGAAAAATTCCCTACATTGTCAGTTTATCACGTTCCTTTCATTCTTTCCCTGTCAATGAAAAAAAACGAATTTACAGTTTATATTTGACTATTGATTGATATAACTGGTTTAATAAAAATATATGAAACATATGCCTTTTTTAGTTATATTTCACGTCAAAAGATTTACATCAACAAGTAACTTGCTTGTCTAATTCGACACCCGTAACGTGTCAATTTAGATGGCTTTTCTTTTAATGCACGTTTGTAAGGTAAACTCTAACTGAGATATTTTTGTCATCCACTGTCCATAGCTAGTTATAAATCGACTCATTATTCTGGCCAACAAATTTAAATTTGTATAGTCAAAGTACATATGCTTACTGCAAGTTCTGTTCACTTTCTGTAAAATGAGACTATCTTGAATTTGGGGTGAATTGTTTATAAACTATAGTACATAGTGATAAAAAAAAAAAACTGACATAAGTGATAGTCTCATCATCATCATCCAGACCCAGTTTATCCCAACGACAGCAAAAGCTATCGTTAGGGTCTGGGGAGGGTAAGTGGTAGCCAGACAATACTTCTATCCCAAGGGATAGAGAGTCTGCTTCCAGTGAGACCCTCGGCTCTATATGTACCTACATAAATACAACAAAGTGATACAACAAAGTGATAGTCTCAAAATAGCAAACCTATATAAACTAGTAAAATTATATACTAGTCAAGAAACGTCCGTGGACGCTGAGTAATCTATTGAATATCTCACTTGGGGAAACAGTACAAGAGTGCACTTTACCGCAGTTTTGGGCTTAGAAATACTACAAACAAACTGTCACATGACGTTTACGTTACACAACATTCAGCGTAGATTCTTATACTATCTTATACGGTTTTTATCATTTCTCTATAAAATAAATAAAATTCTTACAGGACTGTTGTCTTATTATTTTTAGGACGGGTTATTTGATATGCGTTCTGTTAAAACTATACAGAGGCTGCTTTCCCGTACGATTCATGTTTATCAGCTCCTTTAATGGTGATGTTTGAAAATGTACTTCGGTTACACACTAGTAGGAACAACGAAGAATCTTTAGCTACCACGATATCAACAACCACCATACCCAGTATATCCCAACGATAACAAAAATTATCCTTAAGGTATGAGCATGATAAGAGACATGTAAACAATATCTCCATCACAAGAGATATATCTACCACGATATCATTCCTCCCAAAGGATAGGATGATGAATATTGTCCCTTGTCTACAATTTCATGCAAAGCTTCAGACTAACCCACAGTTACTAATGCGAGAACTATGTTAGCGTAAAGTATCTTTCTCCATGCCAACTCCTGACAGAAACCGTTATCATTGGTCTTGAGTAGGGGTGTTAACAAACCGAGCCGAACCGAATACTAGATTTTCAATTTAGATTCGTTTGGCTAAATAAATTGTTCGCTCGGTTCGTTTAGCTGAACGAACTTTAAAATTGGTTCGAGTTCAGCTCGATAACCCTTTAACTGTTTAAACGAGCCAAATAATTTGGCTCGTTTTAGTAAACGAACCCAAATAGCTGTTCAAATTCGGTTCGTTTATCGACCATTAACGAACGAATACAAACCAAACTCGAACAGTTCGCAAATTGTTCGGTTCGTTGAACAGCCCAGTCCTGAGGTAGAGATCAAGAACTGTCAAACTCTACTTCAACCTGGTAACCATAGGACACAGTGTCTCCAGCAGCCCAGAGCAGGTGGTAAAGTAGAAACATGATGGTATGGTAAGTGAGAGTAGACAAGGCAAAAGATACGAAACAATAGACCCAAGCACTTCCAGTTGTGCAGTTCAGAGTTGCACAGATTATTCTTTTACTACATCCTTAAGACCTGGAACTCTCCTGTGTTCTCTAGTTTTATATCAACGCCACAAAGTATAACAAGAAAAATCGTACTACACCTAAGACGACGGTTACAGGAAGAAAATGATGGCTTGAGGCATAAGGCAAAACGAAACATCAATAAGATGCAAGATCACCACTTATTTCTGACCAACAACAGAAGCTGCATGATCCTCATCAATGGTGCCCCTTGGCTTCAGCTTTCTTGTGAGACTTGGCTTTTGCCTGCAGTAAAGAAGATACACAGCATATCATGACCAAAACTTCAAATCCCGTAAGCATTCACATCAACAGTAAGTGTTAATATCTACGTGCAAAGCATCTGCCCTATGCAGAGGACATGTAACCAAAAAAAGCTCATTGAAAAATCCACCAATCTGGCTATTAAAAACGTAATACGGATACAAGAAAATAACAAAAAAATTAATAAATATTAAAAATCTTCAACAATTACAACATCTTGAGCAGAACTTTGATTGAGGTAAACGAGCACATAATGACACCACTAATAAAAGGATAGCCATCAAACGATCTCATCCCCTCTCCCCAAACACACGCAGTGCCAGGACAGGGATGGAAAAGAGGGCAAAAGACACTAAGTACAATAACAAATACAAAACTTCAAAGCCTTAAGAGCTGCATACCAAAATCCACAAAGAACATAAGAACTCCTTCAAAAGCACAAAATCTTCATTTCATCTTAAAATAACAAGGAAAAAAGAATGAAGGGTAATGAAACTTGCAGTAGAATTGTGTGTTGGGGGGGGGGGGGGGGAAGATGAGTATAATACACATAGCACTGACCCATGTTCGTTTAGGGTAAACTTGACAGGAATCAAGGATCAAATACAGATATGGAAGAGCATCTAGGCTTTTGCTAGTCTACCTTCTGTATTTTACCAGTCAGTAAGAGGATCATTGAATCATTCCCTGAGACCCCTCAAACTACAAATTAGTTCTTGCATCTGATACCTCATTGCATACAAACCAATCTAGGACTTAATAAAGTTCTAATTCAATGTGACATGCAACAGAGAAAATGCCTAACCCCTGGATGAAGCAGTTTGCCTTCATATTATAGAAAGTTGCTTAAACTATAAAGATATTAAGATGGTGAGTCATAACATGAAACTTTGGGAGAAGATGATTTCGAAAAGATTGAGAAAAGAGATTAATGTGCTAATAAAAATCAATTAGATATATGCCGAAAAGGCCAAAATAGAAGGCATAAACCTCCTAAGAATATTAGTAAAGAAATCGTGTTAACCAGCAAAATTTACAGATGGCATCCATTGATCTTTAGAGACATGACTCGGTTCCTGAAGAAACCATGTTGACAAGTCAACATAAAGGTCACGGAGTAGCATAAAGTTATTAAGGATATGTATAAAGATGCAATGGCAAGAGTAAGGAAACCAGGAGGATTGGCTTGAAAATTTCCAATCAAATTAAGCCAAAAACAAAATAACCCTTGAACCCATAAGCAATAGTAATTGATGAACTCACGACACATGTTGGAAAGCCTCGTTGTGCATGTCGTTTGCTGTGAAATAGTGCCAATCGGCGAGACAAAAAAATGATTAAACGCCAAGCCTTAATTTTGAAGAGATGTATTAGATCTGAAAAGCTTCCTACTACGTAGAATAAAAATGGAATATTACATTGCTGAGATCCATGATCAAGATGGTCCGATTAGCAATGGTTTCTGTATATTGGACAATAATGCAGAGGGGACAAGGGACTAAATAACGATGTCATCAGATGGCATGGTTGAAGGAAAAAAGACATCAAACTGGATGGTTAAAATATAAGGACGGTTTTACGTAGTTCTATACAATTGTAAGGTTCCCCAAAGCTTAGAAAAAATGTTTGAAGGTGTTCAATAAGATCAACAGTGCTTTACGGGTAAAATGTCCAGGGTAAATTATGAATATGAACCAAAGATGAGGAAACATATGAGTATGTCAAGACAGATGTGTGGACATCTAAAAAAGGCTAAGATGAGAAAGAACGGGTATCAAGTTTGAGATAGCATAGGCATTTGCAATAACAGTCTTTGGATTCACCTGTTAAGCTTATGAGGCCCGACGGACTCATGCTAAACAAACAGGAGCCAGAGAAAACTTAAAGAGATTATGACATACTTGGACACTGGGTAGGTTAGGTATTCAATAAAAAGCAACAAGAAAAATGACTCGTATAAACATCGCTAAAGGAATCAATCTGGGTGGTGATGGTGGTGTTGCATGTGTCATACAATGTAATTGTACCACTAAGCAACATTTCAGCCGGACCTATAAGCACAACCCTTCAACGGCCAAATGAATCAGTCAAGTTTATCCATATTTTAAAGGACTGATAGAGAAGTCTGTGATGCAAAAATCTAGGATCAGTTCTTTTCCAATTTTTGATTTTTGATTTTTGATTTTTGATTTTGATGATGTAAGATCAATTATCAAAATATACAATATAAAATATTCAATACGATACTAATTGTAATCATCATAACGTACTTTTTAATTCAATGTAATTTGTTTTTATAAATAGCTTCAATATTTTATACAAAAGTTATTTTCTCACGTGGTAGAAAGGTGTAAAAATGAAAATTGTGTATTAGGAAGCGTGTAGAATTAGAAATGAAAAAGGAAATGTGGAAAAGAACAGCCCTAATAATCTCTATTCAGTCCTAAACAAGTTTCAAAAAATGTCTAATCTAATCAACCATATTTAACAAAATTCCTCCTTTCTAAGGCAACTGATGAAATAAGCACATGATTAACCAATCTAAAACCATACGAAATGCTCCCTTCTCATCAGCCAATAAAACCTCAGGAAAACAGCATGTAAGAAGAAAATCAGTAAGAAAACAAACCAAACATATACACAAAAAGAAGAACTCGTATAGATTAGTAAGTAGTACCCTGAGATACTTGAGCTTCAGATTTCCATAAACCAGTCCTGCTGAGAAGGCTGACACACGAGCCACCTGCGCATAACTAGAACTATTCATATAAAAACCTAAGAGGCAAAAGTAGAATGAGGAATAATTTACCAAGGCGAGAGTGCTGGTGCCGGAGTAAGGTCCTGGAGGAAGCGCCATTGATGAAAAGACGGAGAAATCAAACCGCAAACGATCGCCGATTGAAGATTTTACACACGAGAATGTGTTTTCGCCCTAAATTGCTAGCAGGCAATGGGTTTTCGGTACGTGGGACGGGTTTTCTCAAAGTCCGTACACGTCAACTGATTCAACCCGAATCTTTTTTTTTTCTTTTTTGTTTCTAATAGTACCGGTTTTTCCCCCTTTTTCCTTACGTTTCTGACCAATAATATTATTAATTAGGTTAAACACGCAATTATTTCACACTTTGATATCAGTTGGAGATGAATTCTATCTAAGCTTTCATAAAAGTTTGTTGATACAATATATATACAAGTCGAGTCGACGGATGTGTTACAATGATTATAGGCTCATGATAAAGTCAACCGCATATTAAAGCTCTTTTCTAGCTCTTTTCGTATTCTAATAGTAACGTTCTGCACCGTAACTAAAAAAAAAAACTTTTAAGTTAACAGATATAGTCAACCAATGTAATTTAGTCTAAAGAATACAATACTTGATAAATACGCACCATTCTGTTTTAGCGCCATTGTTTCTCTCTTAAATTTATATTTGACTATTAATTAAATACCAAACATGTTGATACACAAGTTATTGTGTGTATTTCTCCATTCTCAAAAATAATTCAAACACTTTACATGTCATCATAAATATGTTACAAACAGACATGCAGAAATCTTTGGGCAATCGTTCTTTGCTGGTTCCAGTCTAAATAGGAGAAAACGTCACCATTACCGATGACTTGTAATGAATCAGGTGCCTTTTGTGCACATGGGTATATAGAGCCCGGATCTACTCACCCCAAAAAATAGGGGGTAACAAATGACCCCCTGCCACGTGGCAGGGGAGGGGAGTGGTGAGGCTGGATGCAGGTGACCCCTACCCAGCCTCACCACCCCTCCCGTGCCACGTGGCGGGCGGTCACATGGGGTGACATAGGGGGCGGTGAGAGGATCCCACCCCGAGTCGAATGAGATCCTCTAACCCCCCTCCCCGTGACCGCCCACGTGACCGCCCGCCACGTGGCAGCGGGGAGGGGTGGTGAGGCTGGATGCGGGTGACCCCCATCCAGCCTCACCATCCCCCCTTGCTGCCACGTGGCGGGCGGTCGCGAAGGGGGTGAGGGAGTGGGGGGTCAGGCGATCCTGACCCGTATATATAACTCCCGATCAGCTGATTTGCTGCAACTTTTCTGACAAGATCGACCATGAATAGTAATAAAAGATGCACCGCATTTGTCAATGTCCTCTATCAAAGAGTAGATATGATTCCTAGTTGTAAAAGGTCATACCTTCGGCTCTCGGTAAAAAGGCATACCTTTGTCTCTGAGTCAATGCGATTCCTGCCTTCTAAATATGTAGTTCGTGCCTACAGCAGCATATAGTTGCAAAACTAAGCATCTGAGCAAAAACATGTTCATCTTCAGGAAGGAAATATCAAACATAACACGAGAATTTTTTAAGAATCAAAGCATCACAAATGGATCTAAATACAAGTGAAGTGAAGCACGAGCATGTATATTGGAATAGATTCAATTCTTTCGAGAGCTTATGAACAAAAAGAACAGACAAGAAATCTTTTCTACTTTGCCTCCTCTTTCTCCTTCTCCTTCTCCTTCATTATTTTATGGAAATACACGCAGGGGAAGGCTGTAGGCATCTCATCTTTTCAAGTTTAGTGCAAGGAAAAGCGAACAAAGAACTTAACTAATTAAATGTTCAAACATTTCCCTTTATGCTACATGTACAATGTTCAGGTAAAATTTGCATGAGGATCAAAAACCATTCCACTGCTTTCAAAGCATTCATTTCCATTAAAAAAATACTTCTCCAGGAAATCCTTTTTTTGACCTTCTTGGGAATATGGAATCCAATCCAGCCTTCACATAAGCAAATACATTCCAGGAAGGCGAAAGACGAACGGCTCCCCCTTCAAATTTTCGTTCTACGCTCCTATTTCTCCTTCACAATAAGCTCCACAAGCAACATGCATTTAAATGATGACAATTCGATGCACAATTGATATTTTATGTAGTACCTTCACGGTTAGAGGGGAATCAATTGTCCTAGATGCTGCTTCTATGACACTTTTTAGTAGCACTGGCTTAGTTAGAAGAGCTGATCCAGCACCTTTGTTGACCACAATATCCATTGGGCATCCCATGTTAATATCAATAAAATCTCTAGAGCATTCCCAAACTATAAGTTCCACGGTTCTTGCAACAGTATCTGGGTAGGCCCCACAAACTTGAACACTGAAGAAATCCTCTGATGAATGACGCCTTAGCAATCCCCATTCTGAAGCCTGACCCCAAGGGGCACATGTCAGAGTACAACTTTATCAAAACATAACAGCACAAATTGGTATATAAAACTCTTGGGTTCAATCCTAAAATGCTAGATGCAGCTAATGGCCATTGAGCGAGTATATAAAGCATAAAGAACTATCACTTAAAATGCATCCATGCAAGTGACAGATTATAGTAGTTTACATAACAGTGGTTTATATATATATATATATATATATATATATATATATATATATATATATATATATATATATATATATATATATATAGATCTAAGCTTGGAAATATAAGCTTATAGGAAAGAAGAACCCACCCATGAATATCCCAAAAGATATTTCTGCACATTTATGGATGAAAGAGATTTCTTTGCAAATTTCAGCTTTAAAAATATAGAGTACAAGTTATCCAGAAATCATTTTACCTGGGCTATATGTATCAATATATAACATTTTGCTATTAAGCTTTTCAGGGCTTCATGCGGACAAAATGTGAGGACCATAATACTTACACATGGAAATAGACATTATTACTTTGTGGCCGTATAAATAATATAACCGAACAAGCAGACTTTCCCTGTCATTCTGAAAATTATTAAATGGAAAGGACCAGCAACTACAAGAAGATACCAGCAGTTTTAAAGGGATCAGGCCACTAATATACACAGACACAGAACCTATGGAAGTTTGACCTTTTACTAAGATATAGAAGCAGCAAATGAAAACCCACGTAACGGAAGGAGTGGACAATCTCCTCCTACATTGCGTCGCTCATTCTCAACTAGTTAAACGTATATATTTGAAACGCAGAAGGAAGAATTATAGAAAGTGAAAGGTAAGCTGCCACAATAATACGATTGAGGATAAATAAAAAGAAGGGAACCCGTATATGGTATATCAGTTCCAAGCAAACAAGAGAGGTCAGATATTTGTCCTCAAACAATAAAAGTCAAGAAGGCATCACTATCAGTAGCAAACCTGCAAAAAGTTGGTACACATTGCCATCTCCCCACAAGTTACATCAGCTCCGCCCTTTGCAGATTTTTCAGAAAGGTAAATTTTAGAATGTAGTGAGTCGAGCCAAATAAAGCTTCTCTGAAATCAATAATCTTTTTCTCACGCTGATGTAGTTTTAAACTTTTATCAGTGTATTCACTACATTTAATATCATCAACTGATAATGCCGATCCATTCTGATCATGACTTTCTGCAAATCATTTTAAGCATTGGAAGCACCTGTAACATAGAACATGTATACATTCAAATCCCACCCAGGAATACAACGCAAATATGCTGGGAGCACATGAATGATAGACAAGAACTACACACAGTTATCAGCTTCAGTAGAGCAAGAAGATCCATTAGTCATAGGCTTAGCCTTCTTTGAAGGTCTGAGATCATCATCCACATCTGCATTGTCTGCCTCGTGATCTTCCCCCTTTTTGGGAGAATTTTGCAACTGGTTACCATTTTCCGCCAAAGAAAGAGAGACATTATTCT
Source organism: Eustoma russellianum (assembly GCA_036186865.1). Classification (NCBI taxonomy): domain Eukaryota; kingdom Viridiplantae; phylum Streptophyta; class Magnoliopsida; order Gentianales; family Gentianaceae; genus Eustoma; species Eustoma russellianum. The sequence continues at coordinate 38,854,032 of AP025048.1, read as the reverse complement.
CTCTCTCTTTTTCTTTTTTTTTCTTTTTTTTCTTTTTTTGTAATACAAGAAAGAGAGACATTAGGTGCAAGCTGATCACTTTCCTTATCCACCATCGATCTTTTGTAAAAGTAAGAAACTTTCAAGAACAGAAGATTCACTAATAACTTATAAGACGATCCTGCTGAATCGGAAGGCCAATAATACTTTTAGTTAAAAAACGGGAGAAAAAAGATTATTTTCTTCTTACATCAAGGCTAAGAAGCTTGAGATTGGCATCAGCCTTGGGGAACTTCATCTTATTTTTCCAAAGAAGCTTCTGAACATCCTTCTTCAAAGCATTATTTCAGAGCTCTTATCCAAAAACTTCACATCCCTGCCACTGCCAGCAACAGCAGCAGCAGCAGCAGCATCTACATCTTCATGCGTGCCAGCAAATCGACAAGCCAGAGCATAAGGACACGGGCCTTCAATAACATTAAGAAAAGGGCAATCTCCATCCAAATCAGCAGGCTTCTGAGAGTTAAAATTCTTCCATATCATGGCTAAAACCGCACTCTTGGCCGTAACTACATGAACTCAAATTCCCGCTCTTTGCAACCACCGGGCACAAATGCAAAGCAGATTTCTGTTTCTGCAGCAATTTTCTTTTCTTATTGCTAATTATTTGCAGTACAAAAACCCAGAACATACCAAATAAAGAAGCAAAAACCACGTAGACACACAGGAGTACTTTTAGCATACATATAGAATGTGATTGCAAATCCCTCCCCTAATGCACCACATTTTCTATCATATACTCTATCCCATCTAAGGAGATTATATCATGTAATATTACTGAGTAAGATAGAGAATATAATAGAAGATCGTTTCATAATGCTACTTAATAGAACAGCTGAAATAAAACTATTTCTCTCAACTTTCAGCAAGTTCCATACAATACAAAAAAAAAAAGAACATACTTCGCGACGTTCACGCTTCAATTCGCGTTTGGACTTTTTCTCTTTCAAAATAGAAGTACACTTGGGCTCTGACGATTCCTCGTCGGGAGTGGAGTGGTGGGGGAGGTTCTAAAGTTGGGTGGCCGTTGGAGGAACTCCTTTTTAACTGGAGCTATAGCTTTAGCCACTAGCTCTTCTGATGAAAGTACAGCTGAAGCCGGGGCCGACAATTCAGCTGCTGCTTCATTAGAAAAATTAGACGTTGGCGGCTCCTCCGACGTTATCGTATCCTCGAGGACGATGGCCTTGGTCTGAAGACCGTCCATAACGGGTCGGGTTAACGTCTTAACTGGTCGGAGATGACCTGGTTAATTAGTAGGGTTTTTGGAGTGATATTTGTCAAGAACAACCTGCCGACGTGGTAGAGCGGCGAAGAAATGGGCGCTCAAACACAATACATACTCTGGTAAATACTAGGAGTACTATGGTGTGGTACATACACAATCATACTCACTCAGGCTCTAAATGCAACAACATTACTGGTTGTTACCGGTTGTTTTAAAGTCTTTCGTTTATGACAAAATAAAATAAGTCTTATTTTATATGTTGAAAATACACAAAAGTTCCAAATGATCATAATAAAATTGCATCCATTTGTGTTTAAATAAATATTACAATATAGGTGGAGGGGGTGTTTAAACCATTCAGACGGGTTATGTCGCTCTAACTACTTAAAAAATGAGATAGGGTCTCCTCACCTCCAAAACCTTCACTCCCTTTCCACCTTCACTCCCTTTCCACCTCCCGTCCACCTCCCGCCATGTGACAGCATGGGAAAATGGTAAAGCTAGATAAAAGAATAGAGATAAAGAGGTATATGAAGAGGATGGTTGCCACGTGGCAGGCGATAAGGAGTGAAGATTTTGAGGATGAAAAACTTATCCGACTTATTTGCCTCTTCACCTTATTTGTGTAATCAAGTTGGTATTACTTAATATGATTAAAACTCGATGACTTTTACTTTTCCAAATGGATTACTTATTACGTGTATATGCTCTCCGAAGACTTTTCTGTTACCAAATGAACTATTTACTACACTTATGTGCTAATTTAATATCTAAACAAAATTATATGTTTTAATTTCAAAATATATGGTTAAATGTTTTCTTCATCATGATAACATATAAAAATATAAATATATAACCATTCTTTTTTAGGATGCCTACTCCGTTGATGTATCATATGGACATATGACAAAAACAACTTAAAATTTCTTTCAATTTCTTTACCGTCTGCTTAAAACTCCTTCAAGTTTCCTGTTGCCTACTAATTGCGAGTGAGAACGTAAATGGACTAACGATATTTAAGACGAGAAATATTTACGGCAAGACGATTTCACTGCATTGTTCTCCTGCTTAACATGATTTGCCACTCTCTTTCACTGATCCCATCATTTATGTGCCAAGATTCCCAAATTTGGCAGGCATGTTGAAGGACTATGACTCAGATTTTATAAATAAATTAGGATAAAATTGGAGAACTGACCGGGAAGAAGAAGACAAGCATCCGCATGGTAGGTAGTGTAGGTGACCTAAAAGATGACTTCCAAGGCAAAGACTAGCAGCGAATCCACTTTGACCTTAAAGTACCCATGCTACTAAGGAGGCCAAATTCAAACTTACCCACCACAAACAAAATATCAACTTAACTACCAACACAGCAACAACAAAAGCCAGACAGCGTTCTTATATATTTGGTTCTCTAATAGACAAAGCAGAAATCTGAGGACATCATAATGTTTCGAATAAACATGCTAAATTTGTAGGCTATATGACAAGTCAACTTTTCCCCTTTGTGAATCCACAGAAAAAACCAATGAATGGATGAACTAATTAAACATAATCAACCTTCAGACAACAACATATATTCAAGAAATCAAAGACTTCCCACATCCCAATTCGCCTAGTTGCTCGGTTCACGATTCTTAGTTGCGTTGCTGCTCTGGTGCTGCTGCTGTGGAGCGTCGGATTTTTGTTGGTTCTGCTGCATCTGATGCACATTACGTTGAGTAGCTTGCTGCTGATGTAACTGGAACATGTGAGAATTCAACGAAAGCTGCTGGAATTTGGACGGATCGCTAGTCAGTTCAGCAGTTGCTATCTTCAAGCGCTGGACCTCTGCCGTTAGTGCTTCATTAAGAGCTGTCAAGTGGATACAGAAATTAACAAGTGCACACGAATACATAGATTCAGTACAGTGGATAATGAGTGATAAAGCTAACATGTCATATAGTTTCCCCTACAGGATAGTAAAGCTTATGATAAATATTATACAAATGACAAGTCAACAAGCCCATTGATCGACTCATAGATTATCACATTCAACACATAAGGATAAAATGTAAATGAGAATTAAGGTACAACCGCTGGTATCACAAGCATGACGATTTCAGCATCGAGTTAAGACTTCGCATGTGCATTGAGTACATAAAAAGAGATGTAACCCGTTGGATTAGGTTAAGCTCCAAAACTACAATAAGCTATTACCTGGGAACCATTGTCTTGGGTACAAGTACCAAAGAAAGAAGGAAAACAAAAATAAAGTATGGTGCATCAAAACAAACATGGAACTGAAGGAAAAAATTTCTCCTTCCAAAAGAACTACAACAACATTACCAATCGCCTTAGAGGCTCTCGTCTATGGCGGGATAGGAAGGTGGAGGTCAGATGTACGCAACCTTACTATGTGTTGGATACATACAGAGGTTATTCTCAGATGACCCATAATAATAATTGCGTCAGTATTGTATTTATAAATTGTTACTTCTTAATACAAAAAGCACATACAATTTAGTGAGTCATTTTGTTTTATTCCATCATATTCCAAAGTTAAAGAAGAGTATGTCCCTGTCTCCATTGAAAATTGAAGAACTCCTTCAAAAAGAACTATGGTTGAAAGATACTCTTTAGTGAAACTATTCCCCGACCTTTTCTTCCTCCCTCACTCTTCCAGGAAAAAATCCTCCCCGCACATGAGACAGAAAGAAGGAAGACGATTTCAAATGTGCCTTACATGGATAAAAAAGGTCAGGAGGCAACAAAATAACATGTAGTATAATCACACAGTTACTAAATGCAGTTACCTACATCATTGCAATTATTAAACATGCTGTCTGTGCATTCCCAGCAAAGGCATGCCTTGAACGCAGGGAAATCTGAAGATACATGAGTGACATAACAGCGGAAGAAGGAAGGTATTACCATCTCGGAGTTGTGCCTGTTGTTCCATAGATTGCAACCGAAACTTCAACTCGCTGTTCTGGCTGGTCAATCCAGCAGAGTCCCTCTATAAATATGCAGGAAAAATCAGTATCCACAATCTTCAGCATTAAAGCAATACAATATAAATAGTCCTTTTTCAGGAGGAAGGAGGAGCCTGCACCGCAAGGGAAGGGGGAGGGGGGGCGAGGAGTGGGGGCATAACAAATCACATCCTGGAAAGGTTGTAACCTGCAATAATGTCAACTGGGCAGACAGTGTTGTCGCTTCAGTTTGTAGAGTTTGAACCTTGTGCTCCAGTTCTGCAATATATCTCATCTTTCTCTCCTTGGAACGCGCAGCAGATTGTCGATTAGCCAAAATCCTAAAAAAGCAGTAACATAAAATTGATTAAGCTAATTCACCATTAACACGATTTCTGAAGCACCAGAAAAGAACATGCACCCATTTACCTCTTAGCCCTTTTTGGATCACTTAATGCAATCTCAGATAATTTCTCATTTGCCATGATTTTCTTCAGTTCGGCACCACTAAATTCGCCATTCCCAAACTCCAAGCTGAACGTATTCGCATCAAATGAATTTGTTGGCGAGAGTTGCCCTGGACCTAAACCGGGAGAAGGAGGAAGCTTGGGCGACTCATCATCAAAGTTTAACTTCTCCATAAAGCTATCCATGGAAATACTTCTGTAGTGTCTTGATGTTGGAGCAATGTCGCCTCCAGCGTGTCTTTTGATCCCCTCCCTTCTGTCACTTGAAGGAAAACTACGGCCAGATTCATTTACACAGCTTGTTGCTTCATTATCACTACTATCAGCACCATTTGTCTTTGTACCACTGGCTCTACTATCCAGATCGTCTCGGTTATCAGCACCTTGTTTCTCATCAGTACCAGACGAGTTGAGAGCGTCCAAGTTGTCCAAATTCATATAAGCTGAAAATAAGTCATCTGCCATATCCCCCTTAGATTTTCTCTCACCCATTTCTTCTGCATTACTCTCCGTGGCCTTTTCCCAACAAGACTCCCTCTTCACGAGCTGTGCAGGCTTGGGTGCTGAGTTTTCTCTCCCAGATACCATTGCCCCAGGACTTCTTAATGGCATAAGAGGCGGTGACGATTGCATAATAGAAGAAAACCCAAATGGAATGTCACTATTCGACCGCCTATGAGCCTTTCTAGGAGGAAGGCTTTCCCCAACCCGTGATACACCTCCACTACTAAAAGGGGATGGTGGAAACAAGCCATTATTACCATTATGATTCTCCATTGATACATCAACTGACATAGCCTGAGCCATTGGACTAGATGGCCCCTCCTTAAACGGTGATGGGCTTAAGGGTGGCAAAGAATCAAGTGAAAAGAACGAAGGCTGTGATAAAGATCGTGAGTGTGAGGGCCCATGGTTTTGTGGAATACTAAAATTCTGCATTCCCATTTGCTGATTAGTCGAACGGCTCACAGGGATCTGTGAGTAAGGAGAAATAGGAGGCATTTGAGGATGAGAAGGCGGCATGCCAGCTCTCTTTCCACTATCAGGGCTAAAACTAGGAGAAAACTGGCGCATCTGATTCCGAAATTGAGAGGAATTCAACTGGGACATGTCCAGTTTATTCACCGACAAAGATGGATGCTTTGGTACAGAAGAAGACGAAGTACCAAGCGATGATTGAAGCCTTTGCACCATATCACTATTAGCCTCGTCACTATCGCCAGCCATTTCAATCAATCAATCTTTAGCACTCAAGAACGTCGTCAACTCCTCCCAAACTTCAGTAGCTTAAATTCAACCGACCTGCTAAATAAAGAAGATAATTTTTTTATGCCACCCTGAATTCAAACTCACACTCCAAAAGCAAAGCAGCTAATATGATAAAAATTGAAGATATCCATTACATTCAAGAAAACCCAAAACACGGATCACGAGATCAGATGGTAAAAAAGACGAGAAACATGATCAAAATACTCAAGAAAGCACAAAAGCCCCACTTTTTATTCGGTTTTGTGGTTTTTATTACCTGGACTTAACTTGGACATATCATCGAAAACATTGTGGGCAAATCCAACTACATATACTCCACCACGTCTGGCGGTGTTGAAATTTCCTAAAATTAAACGGCGTGGGACTAGAACTTCTCAAGGTAAAGGGCTCTTCTGGTACCGTTTCTTTCTTACCTTTCTCTCTCTAAAATTGTTAAAGAGAAGAAGAGGTGAGTCATGGGAGTGTGGGTGGATGGACGGTTTCTCTGTCTATAACAATGACGAAGATGAGACTTTTTTTACCAGTGTTATTATTACACAGATTTCTTCTAGTTGCTTACTATTACCAGTGTTATTATTACACAGATTCTTGACAAAACGAGGAGAGTAGTGTTGGTTACTACAAAAATAGACGCGTGAATCTAATGCGCATTTCATTTTCATTTGTGTTGCATTTGGATTTTGGGTGCATTTCGATTTCATTCCGACTGCATTTGATAGGGGGATTGACTTTCCACAATCACCGCAGATTTTGTGGCAATTAATGATATTAATCTTGATCATCTTCCTACTACATTGTTCATTCATTCCAAAAATTTAGTGTATCGTTTTTAAAATATTATCATAGTAAATATTGTGCTTTGAAAGAATAATTACATGACAAGAGAAAAGATCGAAAATACTTTAGTTCTAACAAAAATATCCATAATTATCGTAATTTTAAAGAAATTTCACTTTTATTACACACGGTTTTCTCAAAACCGTGAAAGAGGGCATATTAAGGTTGTGTCAAAACCATTTTGGAGTCAGCTGGACCGCGGACGTACCATGGCTATGTCGAACCATGGCCAAAGCGCAAAACGATTTTGATTGCATATGAATTCCACAACATGATGATACACTATCTATAAAATAATAAATAAATTGTCTAAAAACTTACATAAAAAATGCAATTTGATATGACGGAGACAATATTATGATATGTATAAGGTGGTTCTCATATAGAATCTGATCGAATCGCTGCTTGAAGGCCAATAAATTGATCCGAAATTAAACATACATTTTTTATGTCGCCACTTATATATTGATGCATGTTTCTAAACAATTATCTCTAATTCTGTTTGCTCTCCTCATCAACAATAGCATAAGCCATCGGAAATATATGATCAGCCTCGTCAACCGCAACAACAATCAATAATATCTCACTATGTCTGTCATACAAATGCGTACCATTAATTAGTATCATCGGACGACAATGTTGAAACTCAAGAATCGACATCTTGAATGTCCAGAAAACTGCACCAAACACCTTCATACTCACAGTGCTCAATTCTGGATCATGCCTCCACCAGAATATGGTTTCTTCATAGCCATGTAACGGTCAACTCACGGAAAGATTTGAGTCAATCACCATACATCACTTTCAGTTTGGCTTTTTTCCCATTCATATTTTCTTGTAGTTGATGTCTACATTCAAGTTTCCATTTACATATCCTTGAATATCGTGAGTTCCAAAGTTCACATTTTAACTAATATATTCTCTAATTATTATCCTAACCATGTTTGAATCGACATTCCTATGATTTAATGTGATGTTCGCATTCGCACAATTATGACGCTCATGGAAAATGACGATCTTACAATAATTATGCATTTGTCTCAAACTTGCTCCAAGACGTCTTTGACAATTTTGTGTCTTTCAATTCGCACCACTTAGCATACCAATATTCAGGTAAACTAGCCACAACTTTGTAATAGATGTTGCTTCACGAACCATAATTACACGGTATGTTTCACTCTATATTTGATTTTGAACAACACATTCACCTATAATTAACATTGTCTACCTCCTTTTGTAAACGTTCTCTGAGTCCTCGCATGACCAAAAATTACAGTGTCTTCTGGTTGATTAAAATCTGCAAAAAAGTTGAACGTTATTCTCCAAATGAGGTAGTGCTAGCTCATAAGCATTTGGTTCATCTTTATTCTCTTCAAAATCCTCTAAATATTTTACTTCATCGCTATTGTCCTCCTTATCATATTTGTTATAGTCGCCGACAACATATTTGTCGTCGTTGTCTCTGTCTTCTGCATCTGGTAGATTTTCCACAAATGTCTGTGAGGAGCTGCTCTCTCCTACGTTATTCCCAGATGCTGCACAACAATGTCATAGTAATAGGCTTGTGAATCTTTGCAAACAACGTCACAAACATGTGTTCGATTTTTTATTGGGACATCACGAATGCTCATGTATATCTCCACAGACGAAATAATTGGACAACATATAGGAATGTCCAACGATGATTCGAGGTTTTCATCATATGAAATACAAAAGCACCCAAAAAAATATCTAGACGCATATGTAGAACAAGAAAAACGACACATCATATCGATGGCTCCTATAAACTTTTAGAATGCAAATAAACTCAAGGCTGAAAGAAAAGATATCCATTGGAATCATGCCATGTGCCCTCTCTAAAGATCAATTATCCATAATATAAAAATATGGCCTAGCAAAGAATAAGAATAAGAATGCAGCAGGTTCATGTCGGAAGGTGAGAGTTACCCGTAAGTTTGGCATCCAAACATATGCCTTTTTTGGACTATGCCCATTGCATCTAGGACAGGCGTCGCCTAACACTGTCTTTTCTTGACTTCCATCTTGCTTTATATCCAAAAGTTTGAATCCCAAATCTTAAAATTGTGATAATATTTTAATCTTAGAGGCAAACTTATCTTAGACGTCGTCTAACGCAGTGGTTTCATGACTTTCATCTTGCTTTATATCCAAAAGATTGAATCCCAAATTTTAAAATTGTGTTAATATTTTAATCTTGGAGTCAAACTTTACTACAACAAGACGACGATGAAAGTATTTGCATGATTTTTTATTTTATTTTTGGTCGAAAATTAAGTTTGAATTATCTAAGAACATATACGTGACGCATAGATAGTGTGATACATCAACAAAACACATCACTAGTTGAAGTTTTGAAGATGGTTAAGAACGCAATATGATGCTCGATATTAAGAACGCAATATGATGCTCGATAAGATATTAAATACAAGTGAAGTACAACAAAAACAACACATACATTGGATATTCCAACAACAACAAAAACTATCGCTAGGGTCTGGAGAGGATGAGAGGCAAACATACAATACCTTCATCCCAAAGGATAGAGAGTTCGATTCCTGCGAGACCCCGGCTCTTTATGTAACTGCATAAATACATAATGAACGACAAATAATGAAAAACAAAAACAAACATAAAAATGCAAAGTCAACCTAACGTTGAGCGAGTATCTAAGCCCCTTTATATACTCTAAGTTGCCCCTATATCCTGCCCAAACCTCTGTTTTCATAAGCTCATATCCTAGATCATGTCCTTAGAGAGATGCAAATCTAATAGGTCATGTATAATCCATTCCTCCCAAGTCATGTTGAACCAGTAAATACACATAAAAGACGATGTGTCTGTGTATATATATATGTAGGGCTTTACCATTACTTTTGAAGGCATGTCTCATCTTTGAGGCATCTACATACATAACACGATGTCAAAAGGAACTCTATGGAGACTAGTCTATTATTGTAAAGCGTTTATAACTCAAAGTCGCAAACGTGTCTATGATGAAAACTTTGATGGGCAATTCAAGTTTGATCAAAGGACCTTTTGTCGACTTGGAGGATTATGATTGTATCAGACAACCTTAACTTGATCGTCACTGTTGGAAAAGTAATTAAAAGTACTTTAAATCTTGTGATCCAACCTTATATAGTGTTATGTGACCTATTGATAGGAGATTGAATGAAGTTTGGAGTGTTTTATGAACAATGGAAGGAAATGGGAGCGTTCCAAACACTTTAAGCGCCTAATGTATGCGTTCTAAGTGTTCTGGAACATTTCAGGACACTTGAAGCGCCTAATGCAGCGTAAGTGTTCTGGAATATTTCCAGAATACTTGAAGCGCCTAATGTAGGCGTTCGAAGTGTTCCAGAACACTTCGAACGCGTTTGTATAGGCATTCGATGTCATTTCGAACGCCTTGTATAGACATTCGATGTCACATGAAGCGCCTCATGTAGGCGTTCGAAGTGACATGAGGCGCCTAAAGTGCCCCGACTGTTCATAAAAGGTGCAACTCTTGCACCAAATGACATCTCCTTTCATATTGAACATCCATAACCGATCCAAGGGGGAAAATCTGCAGAAAAAAGGTCTTTTGAACTTGTAGTTTGTGAACTCAAAGCCTATATTCAACATACACATGAAAAAACACTTGAAAAACTCTTGAAAAACTCTTTAATTCTTGTGAAAAATTCTGCAGCATTCTTCTTCTATTATTCACTATCATTCTCTTCTACTAAACAAGTTCAATATTTTCTCTCTAAGAGCAACAGAAAGAAAGTAAGCCGTTATATACTGGGAATCATTTGCTAGAAGTATATCTTGCTCTTTGGTATAGACAAAATTGCTTTAAGGACAGTGACAAATCCGTCACGTCTTGGCTGTTCTATACTTTTGAGTTGACATTATTCTCTGCAATTTTCCAACAGTCACAACCTTTTGCTATGGATACATGATAAATGACTTTTTTTTTTTTTTTTGAAAGTCATGATAAATGACTTGGATTGGACAATCTAGAGCGCATATATTTCGTCCTAAGAAAAAATTCATATAGTTTTCAACCTTCAGTCGTGGTAATCGTTCTTTCAAAAGAAAAAACTCGCGTTTACAATTTTATTTTTTTTACTGAATTAAAAAATACAAAATAATTCTAAGAAATTAAAGAGACATTACTGAGAATATCAATAGCAAATTCAGATCGGCATTTTTGGTTGCTTTGAGTTAACTAGAAAAGAAATATTTGACATAGGGTTGATCGGTAACAATTTTTATACTTAGTAATACGATAGTCTTTGTTTTTTCTTCCATCAAGAATATGTTAGCGTATAACTCTTTACTTGTCTTTAGATTTAAAACGTTTTCCTTGCTTTTGTGAACAAGGATAACAATAACAAAATATAATATATTTTCACTAGATATATATTAATTATTCCCAAAAAATTCTTATGTAAATTGTGTAATACCTATTATTTACTGTGACAAACCTATTATTCGCTGTGAGAAATCGTAAGGGTGAATTAACGGGTTCAGATATAAAGAGTATAAGGGTGAGACAAAATATAAGACTTTCAATCACGAGTCGCCGTATGTAAAGAAGCAGTTTCTTAAAGAATGAGGTGCTGCTCTTTTTTTTTAAAAAAAAATATTTTTGTGAACATGACATCGCGTGATTGAAAGTCTCGTATTTTATCTCATTTTTAGCCAATGCAGTGAATTAACAACTTTGAGGGACTTAAGTTCACGTGCAGTACCTTCCAATAGTTTCTTGTAGCCTCTCTTTCCACATTAGTCACGACTTCTCGTGGAAAGAAAAAAGGAGAAAAAAAGGAGTTAAGAAGAAAAGGAAGATGAAGACCAAAATTTTCACTGCAATTACTTCCAAATAATTTCACCTGCACCCTCTCTTTCCGCCAGTCACGCACTAAAAACAGTGGGAAAAAGGGATTGCGAGAAAGATAAGAGGAAGAAAAAAACAAGTAACCATGGAGAATGATACTAGAAAGCCCCATGGATATAGTCACTAGTCCCATGTATGATATTTGAATAGGTGGTCTTTTCAAGCGACTAGAGGTCGATTTGTATTAACTATAAGTTTTCCTGAATAAAAAATGTCTAATCCGCTACTGATTTGTTATGTATGATAGACGAGAATACATATTCGCTACTATTATTTTACGAAACAATAAAAAAAGTTCACAAAAATATGACTAGCGAATACCTCAAGTTTAGCTCATATTCAGTTCGAGTTTGTTTGTTAATTCTAACTAAATAGTGAACACCTAAATTCGTTTATTTAACCAGCCGAGACAAATCAAACCAAGTTTAACTCGTTTAAAGAGTTATAACATCATTGAGTCAAACTCTAACAATTCTTTAGGTTTGGTATAATAAACTAGCCAAGCTGAATTGACTCGTTACTCTTATCGAATTAAACACAAAAAACTACCATTCAATTCGGCTGAGCTTCACTCGTTAACCGCCCTACTCACCTTTAGAATCCTGGACGAGTATGGCAAGAAGGTCATCCTCTGCTGTCTATTTTTCGCCAGTATGAACAGAAGAGTCCATGAAAAGCTAAAAGAAAATTTTGAAGGAAGAAAAGATGCGACAAAGAAAATACTGACAGAAGAAAATGTGCGTGATTATTTGTTTGTCAAAATTTGCTTGAAAGATTTCAATGGTGATGTTGATTGATGACATAGATTGATGGTGCATAGAACCTGCCAAGAGACGTAGGACGTGTGTCCATATCTCCACGTACTAACAATAATTGATATTTTTTTATTTTATATTATTATCAATTTAGTTTCTTTGTTTATGATTCTGAAGGGCAAAGAATCAAGATGATATGTGATGTAAGATATGAAACGTGGTCATTACTAACTTCCTGTGTGATTGTTGTTGGGAGGAGATGGAATCCTCTCATTCAAATTCTCTTACTTTACATCTTACCGCATGACACGTGGCAGCAGGAATGGTGAAACTAAATGAGAGTCATCCACATCTAACCTCACCACCTGTTGCCATGTGTTGTGATATGGGATGTGAGGTAAGAAGATCCAAATCCTGTTGGGAGATGGTCTTTACATTTTAAAAAGGCAAATCGTTTCCTAATCTTATGTCAGATTCCCGACTTCCCGCGTCCAAACTAATTTTTTGGTCCTGTGGATCCCACTGCTTCAGCTCAAAAACACATTGTAGATGATGGAAATCAGGAGCTCAGCGGCTTCTTAGGTTGGGTGAAAACTTACGTAGTGACCACACAAGGTGTCCCTTCGCAAACCAGACATTCGACCTAGCAGCAGTGGAACAGTCACACCGTGCGCGTCATTAGATTCGAACTCTTGACCTTTTGGAGCAAATCTCAACTCGGATATCGACTGAACTATGCCGTGGGGACATCACCGCTTTTCTTATTTCCATTAATGTCGGACACTTGTTTTGCATCAATTCTTTTATTCTCATTGTTTGATGTATTTCATTCAACTTCATCAAACTTTTCTAGTGTTACGTGTCATAATTTTCTTAACTTGTTTTGTAAGAAGGAATCCAAAACTTACAAGTACATTGAATAAAAAATTAATTATACAAATATCGAGTTAAAATACTAGACTGATATAGTGTATATGATGAGTCAAAAATACAGCTTTATAGACCCCCTTTCTCCAAAAAAAAAAAAAAAATACAGCTTTATTTGTGTATTTTGTAACTAAAGATAAATTCAGAAAAATGCAATAACAACGGATACACCGATATTGCAAAATGCAGCCGACTCTTTCAATAAAGTTTAGTCTATTTATAAATGTGTCTGGTTTTGAATATACAAACTTCGATAACAAGAAAGTCTCTAGGAAAACTCCATCTGGGATGAATCCTAGGAAATTGCACATAGGTCTTTTGTGATTACCAATAGATAAATCAAGAAATTGTGAGTAAATACTCATTATAGATTTTATGTATGATGACTCAATCCTGACGATAGCTTTTGATGTCGTTGGAATATATTGGGTCTGGATGATAATGAATGATGATATATGATGACTCAATCACCAGTTCTACCTAATCGAACGTATATGTACTATTACTTATGGCTATTCGAATATATATATGTACTATTATTTAAAGAAGTCAAGTACATAACACTTGAACAAGCTATAAATGAGTGTGTTATATTTTTGAACACGTTATTTTGATATCTTTTTCATATGGTCAAATAATAGACTAGGCGGATGCTCAGCACTATAATAATGACATTCATATTAGTTTATATCACATTTTCCCTCCTAATTACCAGGCTAAAGATAATTGAATATATTGATGATCAACTTGTTTGTTATTGAGAATATTTGAACTTAAAACATATAGAGAGATTATGTAACATTTGATTTTATACTAGTATCTTTGTTTGATAACGTAAAAAAAATAAGCATGATAATTCGAAATTATGGAAATGATGATAAAATTTTATCGTACAAAATTCATATGATAGTTAAAGATGACTTTTTTTTTTTTTTTTTGGTAGTCGATCAAGGTCGATTTTAACTTTTTTTTGGTCGAAAACTTAAGATTCTTAAGACAGAGAAAAAAATTGTGCACGAGCTCAAGTTGTTCGGATGGGCTGCACTCCTATTTCAAAAACAAACTTATCTTATTGATTTAGAAGTTTCCGACTATAACAAGATATGGGATACACTCCTGGGTAGGACTGTAAATGAACCAAGCCGTTCGGTTGTTCAGTTCGTTTGGCTCGAGCTCGAGCTTGGCTCAGATAAAAGGTTAATGAACATAGATTGAACACCTTTTTCCGTTCGAACTCGGTAAGTGGCACCGTTCGTTTAAGGTGTTCGGCTCGTTAATGTTGTTCATGAGTTAAACGAACCAAGTTTGAACAATTAAATATATTCGTTTAAATAAACAAACAAACTCAGCTCGTTTGCTAAGTTAAATGAACCGAGCTTCAACAACACAATGCTCGGCTCGTTTACCGCCCTACTCCTGGGTGTTTAGAAAAGGAAAAATGGCGTCAGAACTTCCGATTTTTTGCAGAGCAGTCCGCTTAGATATCTGCGGCCCATTCCAATATCAAGGTCTTGTTTCGTCCAAGTGGGCTGATATATATCAAACATATTCCTAGGCCCAAAAACGAATGGGCTTAAAATCATCAAAAAGAACACAGAGCCCCAAAAGAATATTCCCACCTTTTCTCAACAATTTGTCATCTCTATAGTTCATATTTTCCACGCGGCAAGATCGGAGTTACGACAGAAGGATCTAAGTTTCCAATTGCCATCAAGATCTGCATAATTTCTCGGTAGATTCATCTCTTCCGCTTTCAATTCATCCAGGAAGTAACTCTCAAAATCAGATCCGTGTAGCAAAGATGTCATCAACCTTCAGCGGAGATGAAACTGCTCCTTTCTTCGGCTTCCTCGGAGCTGCAGCTGCTCTTGTATTCTCCTGTAATATTGCCCTACTTCCAAGATCTTTAATCTTTGGATTAATTATATTAAGATGATTTTTATATGTTTTTCTTGGTTTTCCCCCCAAGAATTTGAGTCCGTGTGATCTTTAATTTATAATTCAACTATGTAAGATGTTTGTTTAATGTGTTTTTTCCCCCTTATTTTCTTTTCTTTCTTTTTTTTTGGAATTGGTGTTGATGGAGTCTTTAATTATATAGTAACTACATAAGATGGTCGCTTGATTTTTTTTTTCCCCTCTGTTCTCTTTTCGGAATTGGTGTTGGTAATTGGTATGGTCTTTATTTTGTATATGCTTGCTTGATGTGTTTTCTTTTTTGGTTTTGGATTGGTTTTGGTATGATCTCTGATGTACGCATTGGCTACATAAGTTGCTTGTTTTACATATACATACATACATACATACATATATGTGTGTGTGTGTGTATATATATACGCACATATATAAACATATATATATTTGGACATTGGTGTTGGTATGATCTTTAATTATTGATTAATTGTATAAGATGCTTGTTTGATGTGTTTTTTCTTTGATTGATTATGGTATAGGCATGGGGGCAGCGTATGGGACGGCAAAGAGCGGAGTAGGGGTGGCGTCGATGGGAGTGATGCGGCCAGAGCTGGTGATGAAGTCGATTGTTCCAGTGGTTATGGCTGGTGTGTTGGGTATTTATGGTCTGATTATTGCTGTTATCATCAGTACCGGGATTAACCCCAAAACTAAGGCTTATTATCTGTTCGATGGCTACGCACATCTATCCTCTGGGCTTGCTTGTGGTCTGGCTGGCCTTTCTGCTGGCATGGCCATTGGGATCGTCGGTGATGCTGGTGTTAGGTACTGATTCATATTAGTCTTTCATTTTTTTAATCTATTATAAGGGCTAAATAATGAGATTTCCAGCTGGTCTGAGGTTTGTTATCTTAGATGGATTGTGGATGTTAATGAGATATGTGTTAACTAGCTAAGTGAATCCTTTTTTTTTCCATTGAAGAGGGAATTTTCGAGGTAATGTGACTGGCTATCGGCTTTTTGTTGCTGTTAGCAGGATGCTGAGGGAGCTTCTGAGTGCTTAGATCTGACTGATTTGATTATTGAATTTGCATGGAGTAATTAGTTGTGCCTAGTCTCATGAATATTTGAACTGTTCTATGTTCAACTCCTTTGGCCTTGATTTCCATTTTTACAAGTTATGCATCTCCATTGTCATAATTTGTATCCCTGAGGAAAGTTTGTGTATGTGCATTCTTAGAGTTAAGTTTATATGCTTACTAGAGAGTTGGAGTAACCAATTTATATGTTTATTAAATATTGACAGACCAAGATACTTGATGCAATTTCATGCAAGTAGTACACAACTGAAAACTCAAAATTGTTGGTGAGATGAGTCTGAGTGACTTACTTTGCATCCAGCTTGTTGCATAAATCTATCAACACTAGGTCAGCTAAGTTGAGGTTTGGAAATTTCTCAGAGCAGATTAGGCAAATTTGAGTACATTGTGATCTCCATGTGCATGTAGTTTGAAGTGTGGAAGTGCCTGTGTTTTTACTTATACGTATTGTTTCTTATGCGTTGGTTCACTGTAAATTATATTGAGGCCGATTTTGCTCAGACTAAGAGTTCATAGTTTATTTGCTCGAGTAAAAGTACCAAATTGTTGTTTCAGGACCAGAGTACCCAGTTTCTGTTTAGTTGAATGTTCTTGACTGCCCTTCTTTGGTGAAAGTTTTGCATTTCTCATCCAAACAACATTTTGAACAATTGAGGAAACCACACTTTGAGGTTCAAGCTGCTGTAAGTTTCTTCTTCCAGCCAGTTTTTGGACATCTTCAGGATTTTACAAGTTCCTTTCTAATAAGAGGCTTCTATCCTATATCTTTGGTCTTCAAGCAGAAGTCTTTCTTGTTATTGCTTTGGAGGGAATTCTGACCAGGCAGAGAATTGGGGGTTGGGTATGGTTTTAACTTTGAAGGGAGTGGAAAGTTGCACCATGCTCACTGCCAGAGAAGTAAGACGGTATACAATCAGCTACATTTGACTCTACTCGCTCAACCCAAAAAGAGTCTCTTCTCAATAAAAAAAAATTCATGCCAGGATGTCGAGTGTCATCCTGGAATTTGGATGCTCCAGCTTCTCCTCTTCCTCTGTCCATCTCAACCTTTTTCAAGCTCTTCTAATCTCCACTTGTGCTGTTTCCTTTAACTCCTGATCTGAATATTTGCTTTCTTCCCCTGCTCTGTTTTTTACCTTTTAATCATTGCTCTTTATGCTGTTTCTATGGTCGTTTGACTTGAGCCATGTTTTAATTTTCTCTTCAATCTGCAGTTAAGAGCGGGTGTTTCGTGTGTGTATGTGTGTCTGAGTTTCTTTTAAGTTTTTATGATAACTTGGTGAGTAGCTGTCGTATAAGAGGAACCTATGACACTGTTTTACACTTGTGCATGTTGTTGCCTATATTATTGAGTTGAGTTTTTTTGCATACAGTTGTGCTCTTGTTAAGAGGTCATACAATACCTTTAGGATTCTACTCTTGTACACGTTATTCTCTGTCCCCTCTGGTTCAGTGATTTTGTATTTCGTACTTTCTGAGAGTAGTATGGCATCAATATTAAGTTACATTTCTTTTGGGTGAAATGGTGTTGGATATTCGATGTTGCTGGGAGTTCTGGCTTGTGTAATTTTTTGTACTGATTTATGTCAGCATTTTTTAGCTTGATGCATGCCATACGGAGTTTGAGCTATGTCTTTTTGTAGTTTGTTAATTGAATTGGTCCAAAATACTAGTCTGAGAACCTCGCTTTGTATGTTAAAGTAGTATGTGGTCCTTTTCCCCTTTCCTGGCCAATGCATAGTGGAGTTTGAATGCGCCAGGCTGCTCTATTTCTGATGTAAAAATAAAATTTTTACTTTTGGGAACAATTTCAAAATATTTCCCTCTGGCATCTTTGATCTTACATGGTATGTACTGTTGGCTGCTGTTAATCTTATTGTTTTTCTTTTTCTTTTTGGTTGTGTTCGAAACTTGCTGTGTTTAAGCCAGTTAGATGTGAAGGCATGTTCTTTTAATCTCTTGGTTGGCTATAGAATTGTATGGATTGGAATTGCAGGATGTCCATTTCTTTGGTTTATTTTCTTTTTTCCATTAAAAAGCGATAAAGAAACTTGGGTGTTATGTTGATCTCACAACCATATCGATAAGTTCCTTTTTTTTTTTTTGGGGGGGGGGGGGGAGGAGGGGGGGGGTTTCACTTGGAGTTTGGCTCTGGCTTTTCTCCTTCCTACACCGGGTTCCCTTTTTCAGGATTGCTTTCTCACAGATGGTACTGTTTCTGTTTCCAGGGCCAATGCACAACAGCCAAAGCTTTTTGTAGGAATGATCCTTATCCTTATTTTTGCGGAGGCTTTGGCCCTTTACGGTCTCATCGTTGGAATTATTTTATCTTCACGAGCTGGCCAGTCTAGAGCAGATTAAGGAATTATGGTCTCTAGATCCAATTGCATTTTGCTGCGACTGCTCTTGGCCTCATTCTCTCCTGGGAAAAGTACGGATATTCACGATTCATTTGAACACGAGAAATCAGAAGATGTATCAGTTTCACTAAAACTTTATGCTGTTTAAGTTATGAAGATAACATATCCCCTTTGGAATAAGATGTTTGTTGAGCTTCCTTCTGGGGACGAGAGTATTTTACGTTTTTCCTCACAAGATCTTGTACAAACTGTTCTTTTAGCAGTGGTGGTAGTTGCTGTAGTTTAAGGTTCCTTAATTGCTGTAATTGCTTAGCGCCTGATTGGGTGCAATGTAATCAGGAAATGTGTTTGGTAAAGACCCGGTTCTTCGAAAACCATTACTTATCATTGAGGGAATGCCTAGTTTCTTTATGGTCCTGTTTCGTAATTTGTTCATGTTAAGGGAGCCTTTAGTCCAGATTTTCGGACTTCTATTCACCGGAGATAGCATGACTGCTTAAGCAGAAAGTGAGTTAGCTGTGAGTACAAGGTGATCCCATGAGTTCTTATTTGTAGGCTTTCAAGTTAAACTTTCACAAATGAGGCTTTGTATTTCTCCAAGGAACTGATTAGTTATCCTTCTGAAGAGCACTTTCCTACCTTTTGAGCTAAACGAACGGGATGTCTTCTTTAGTTACTATTTATTTTACTGATCAGTTCTTCTTTTTCACATTAAGGGATTCATAATAAGAGACAAAGGAAGATATCTATCTTCTGTGACAATAAAAGGTGGATTTCTTAGATGTAGCTTTTCCATTTTAAGCATATTCACACCTTCATTGTGTGTCATATGTCCTTTTTTTTTTTTTGATTTTCCAAAAGAACGTCGTCTTTACATTAGATAGAGATGATCATCCTTGAACTTTGAAATTATATAGTCATCTTGGACATGAAATCTGAACCGATCTAAAATGGCGGTTGGACCCTTAGCTGGTTGAGTGGCAGTTTGGCAGCCTTAGTTCGATGCTTGAGCCAGTGATGCATGTAGCTTCCGGTTTATCAGGCATGAACCATGAAGCCATTATTTACTCGTCGGTCACTTGGGATAGCCCCTAGGATCGTCATGGCACGTCTTCTGTTTCAAAATGTGAATTTAGTAATATTCAGTTAACGTCGTGAAAACCAGTTTATTCTGTAATCTTCATGGATCCATTCTGCTGAATATCTCATCATCAGTGCCATAAGTCAAGGAACTGATGTACGCTCAGAGATCGATGTCTTCTTTGATTTAGAGGTATTGTTTGTCTACCTCTCGTCTTTCTCAGAGACTAACGATAACTTTTGTTGTCGTTGGAATATAATGTATATGGTTAATGTTATTTGTATAGAATTTCTAGGGCAGAGTTCTGTTTAAAAATTCGCAAAACATCCTTTAGAAAAAGGGATATAAATCTTAAAGTAGCAAATTCTTTTTTTTTTTCTCTCCGAGAAAGAAGCATTGAACTATTAATCCAGGACTAACGCTTTATCATGGAAGACGCACATCATGGAAGTTACAGCAAGACTACCAGTTTAATAGGGGTGAAAGAGTCCAAGTAGCTCTATTTAATGATCAACAATTAGTCACTTTGTAACAATGGAAAGCATAGTAGGAATCTCGGTAGTAAGGAACTGTATTTTTCTAAAAAAATAAAATAATTTAGGACGGAGTAATATCAATCAATTATATCTCAATAACAACAAAAGCTATCGCCAGGGTCTGGAGAGGGTGAGCTCAATGATAACAAAAACTATCGTTAGAGTCTGAAGAAGGTGAGAGGGAGACAAACAATACCTTCATCTTAAGGGATATAGAGTTTGTTTATGGTGATACCTCTACCTCTATATGTACCTGCATAAATGACAAAATAATAGAGATATGATGTGCTAGTGTGTTAGTGAGGGAATTTAGTAAATACAAATAGAAAGCCATAACCGTGTATATGCACAAGTAATGAAAGACAAAGTCAAAAACAAAAAAGTGCAAAGTCAACCTAAGTGTAGACAATATCTAAACTCCTAAGACTCGGAGCAAATTTAAAGACATAATGTGTAATGTAGAGCAAATTTTATAATGCTGTAAGCATAGTTTTTAGATATTCTTGACTTAAAGGGTAACTCACTGCCTCTTTAGACATGGGAAATCTTTTTAAGCTATGAAGGGACCTTTTATCATAGTTCTAGATGAATGATGTGCTTTAATAGATAAAGACTTAAGACAGACCTACGACACAAACAACCTTATCAAATTGTTATTAGATATTGTACTTCTTCTCCAATAAATGATAAACAAATATCGAACTTCAACTTTAGATATTGTGACCTTTCTGCACAAACGCAAGAGTCTGGATGCACCAGAAACGCTTTTTTCGCCCGTGAAAGATATTCTACTTAATGGGCCTCAGCAGCTTTCTTTTGTAGACCATTGACTACTAATCTTCATGACGGCCCAATTGCTGCCTCATTGAACCTTAAAAAAGAAAAAAAAGAAAAGAAAAAGGAAAAAAGGAGGAGCGAAACATGCGTGAGTACCACGCACCAGGCGAATCTTGGCCTTTTCCTTTGCTGTCCCCCTCCTCTTCGAAATCTTTCTAGCGATATACTATCGGGATTTGATTAATCTCTATCTCATAGGTTTCTTACTTTGATAAATATCTGGGCAATCCTAGTTAAGGTTTGATGAGGTCCTCTGCCCTATCTTCTATCTAATTCCCCAATCTTCGTTGTTGCTTTGATCGTCATCTTCGCATATGTAAATTTGTTTTTCATTTTTCAGTTTTTGAGTAATTCTTTTCCCCTCTGTTTACAGGTGAACTGTGAACTTTGTGCAGTCGGCGTAGTGCTGTCTGGTTGAGAATGGTAAGAATGTGATTGTTAGTTGATGTCTTTCTTCCACGTTTTTTCCCCACTGTTCTTTGTAATTAGGTTTCTAAAGATTCTTTTGAAGTTTATTTTGTGTTCGATAATGTATCAAGATGACGTCTTTTTAAGGGCAACAAACTATTCGTATAGCTGTCCATTCTTCTGGCGGGCAACAATTTTGGTGGTGTTGTTTTTGCTACTGTTTCTTTTGTTTTTTTATTGATTCTATATGAGAGGGGTAAGTTGTGTTTCTCTTCAGAGTTAGTAGAAGGGAAAGAACAGCTTATCTATCAATTTTTGGTCCCACGTACTCGATGACTTGTTTTCTTGTTTAAAGTTCTATGGGATTTTCAAAACCGCAGACTAAATTCGAAAAACCCACTTGCGATTATCAGAGTTGTTTTTTTGTACTTCTGTGTGGATCTTAATTGAACGCATAATTTATCAAGTGACTTTCCTGATGGTTGCCTTGGATGGACTAGAGGCAACCAAAACATGCATTGAGCTCAAAAGAAGTCAAATATCGAAGTTTGTGGGTTTCAAATTATATGATAGTCTGATTTTTATGGGCAGAGAGGCCTGAACGCTAAACCGGGGGTATGATACCAGAGGAACTGTATGGTTATCTAAGTGAATGTATTCATCTTCTTCGAATGTTGCACTGTAATTTTTCTATTTGTCTTTCTTTGTCCCTTGGCACCTTCCTTTGCACTTCACTTGTACTATTAATGCCATTATCATAGTGACAGAATTGTACAATGACAAAAATCACATATTACGACATGTTTTCTTTTGATGAAAATTTGAAACAAGCTCATATAGTAAAAGTAGCTTAAGCTAAGCTGTCTAAGTAGTGGTCATCTTCCAGATTACAGCATGACTGATAACAAGATGTGAACTTGACTGCTAAAGTATGTTAATAGACATAATAGTCCTTGTTATAAGTTCTGTTCCTGGGCCATGGATTGTTAGTCAGCTAAATAAACCAAAGTTTTTTTTTTCTTTTGTTATTCAGCCTCTGGCAAATCTTTTGTATACACCAGTCCAATCTTAATGTGTGCTTGAAGGGATTATGGATGGGCAGAGGAAGGTGAGTCGAAATGAGGGAAATGGTACTGCAGAACATGGTAGATGGAATAGGGATGAACGGGATAAAGGTAGAAAGGGTGTTGGTTCACTGCCTTTGTTAGTCAATCCTGTACCTATTGCTTCATTGTGCTTGACTATATTTATGTAGAAAATAAGGGAGGTATTACATGTCTTTTTTCTGTCAGCTGATTTTTGATTTAGCGAGTGCAATTGTTGAAGAAGGCTTGATAGGTGGTATTGAATTTATTGTTTTCTCTTTCTTTTATCTGGAATATCTTTTGCTATCTCCTATCACCGTAATTTCTAATTTTGCAGTTTTTTGATGGATATGGTTATCATGGTACATCTTTTGAGCAAACCTATAGATGTTATCCTGCATCATTTATTGACAAGGTTCGATATAACTTTTCATCTTCTTGATTATGATATTATATATTATCCTCCTCTTATTTCCTTTGTTTTAGAAATGGTTTACTGTAGATTCTTTTATTTTATTGGTCCATTTTTAGATGTAATTTCTGACGTTGCCAATCTTTTTCCCTGCAGCCACAGATAGAGAATGGTGACAAGAGTAAGTTCTGATATACGTTTAAGCTATGTGTCTAGATTTCCTTCATGTAATCTTGATTTGTCTTCTTCGTCTTCTTCTTTATGATACAGTTATAATGCCTCCATCAGCTCTCGACCGATTAGGTATGTTTGAATATTGACAAATCAGTAATACGGCTTCCTTTTAGTGTCCTTACTGTCCTCTTGGATTTGACTACAAGTGTTTGATGTTGAAGTTAACTTTTTCAGCGTCTCTTCACATTGATTATCCAATGTTGTTTGAGCTTCGAAATGCTGCTGCTGAGCGGGTTTCACATTGTGGTGTCCTGGAGTTCATTGCTGAAGAGGGCATGATATACATGCCGTACTGGGTTCGTGCAGTGAATTTATCTGATTTGGGTAACTGAAATTGTTTTTGATAGCTAAAAGGACTGTCTATTTTTCTAGATGATGGAAAATCTGTTGTTACAAGAAGGCGACATTGTAAGAGTGAAGAATATGACTCTTCCTAAGGGAACGTATGTCAAGTTGCAACCACACACTAAGGACTTCTTGGATATATCAAATCCAAAGGCAATGTGAGGGTCATGAAGTCATTTACGTAATATTTTGTTTAAATTGCTGTCACTTCACTAAGTTCCTTTTTTACTTTGCGTGGTCTACTTCATTATTTTGGTGCCTCTATTTGATCTCCTGAGAATTGTAAGTCTCCTCTTTTTTTTTTTTTTTTTTTTTTTTTTTTTTTTTTTTTTTTTTTTTTTTTTGAGAATTGTTAGTCAACCATAGGTTTTGTTGGTTTTTCATTTGGTTTTGATGTAGGCATATTTTATTTTTATCATAGAGTAGGATAAAACTTTAAATTGATATAGAGAAAATTTTCTAGATATTCCATTGTTATGTGGGGCATGCTCTTAAAAAGATATCTACGAAAGTACTTGACATTAGATTTTACTAAGATCATCGTCGTCTCGTTGTTTGGCCCTTGAGTGGTACATAACAGGAATCACCTTTTAAGCTGCAGGATTCACTGCAGTCATGATAGGATTGAGCTCAGGAAGGATGTCAGCCCTTTAAGGTTTTTTGGTTGGAGGATATAATGCCCCCACATTCTTCTTGGTTGTGGTTATAGGAGGATGGGTCTAACATGTGTACTCCTAACTTATCATGTCCACTTTCAAGCATAGAGATGAGGACAGCATTAGTTGACGAAATGTGTTATGAGCCTATGGTAGCGTGGCTAGCTGATTTCTTCTAGAGCAGTATGAATGGTTTTGCCTTTCTGTAATCCCTTATGGGGCTTATTGTCTAGGATCAGTATTTCCCTCTCTTGGCATAGGACATTAGCTTTCACCTCCGTTCTGTTTGTTTTCGGTGGATTGTACTTGATGAGAGAGTGTCTTACTCAAGATTCAATGAAAGACAAGAGTACCTTCCGCACTCTTAACTGTTTGTGCTATGCTGTATTGGTTTTCTAGTCGCATCAGTCGTGATTGCTATTGTTTTATAGTTTGTAATTTTGGTCATTTCTTGGTTGGTGGAGTTTGGCATAGAAAATTATCCTACGTTATCAAAATTTCATGCATTTTATTTTTATTTTGTTATTTACTTGGAAGATAATATTATTTTTTTATGCAGCATTGCTTTTCCTTGCAGTATCACTGTTAACCTCTTTTGCATTTTTTTTCTGATGACTATTGCATAATGGTTTTAGTTTTTTGAGCCAATTCAGAGGCTATAGATTTTTTGATGTCGTTTTTTTATGCTGCAGCCTGGAGACAAAGTTAAGGAACTTTTCCTGTTTGACAACTGGGGACAGTATCATGGTGGCTTACAATAATAAAAAGTACTACATAGATATTGTAGAGACAAAGCCTTCTAATGCAATCAGTATTATTGAAACAGACTGTGAGGTAGACTTTGCTCCACCGCTGGATTATAAAGAACCTGAGAAACCTGTGCCTCCTCCTACCACCAGCAAGAGAGCAGCCGAAGGTACTTATTCTAGCTCTGTATTGGTTGCTGCTTGGCATGCTTTAGGGTTGTTTTGTGGCATTCTATAGAGCTGCTATTCCATCCTGCAGATACACTGCCCAGTACTCGATACTAATTGACTTGCTAAATTAGTTCATTGTATTTGGTGAATATGTACACATGCATGTGATTTGTTTGGGAAGACAATTTAAAAGCTAATTTTTTTTGTTGGTTGGCATTGTTGATCCAAAATGGTAGAAATGGTTTTACTTGTTCCTTTATAAATGAATACACTTAATCAAAATCCATTCATTTGAAATTCTTGAGTTGGTGCTATTACGCATGCACGCCACAGATCTACGCAATGTTTGAGGAGACAATAGCCTCAAACTGTGACTGCCATAACATGTCATAACAGTTGAAATTCATGAGGAATGCTTGATATCCATGCGGTCACTATTTCTCCGTTTCTGGTTTACACTTCGAGTAACTGAGCTTTTCTGCTTTGTGGGCCATGAGAATTGACATTGATTAAGTAGTAGAATTGTTATTATGTTTTTCCGTGAATCTGGATCTGAATTGGGAGGCAACACATCTTTAGCAAACCTTCCATGAACTAAGCAACTTTTCTTTCTCTTGTTTATCCTGCAAACTGAAATTTTCTTGTAGACCAAGAGACTCTGGCAGAAAAAGAACCAAAATTCAATGCGTTTACCGGTTCTGGAAGACGTTTAGATGGGAAACCTCTGAGTTACCAGCCTCCCCCAATTTCCTCATCTGGCTCAAAGGACAAAAAACCTGATGTCGCCAGCAGTGCATCTCCATCTGCCGGTTCAAGTTCACAGAGCACGAGCCGCCAGTCCCAGGGAAAGCTTGTCTTCGGTTCAAATGCTAATCGCACAAGCGAGACCCCAAAGGTTCACTCTATAGCTGTATTTGAATGTCATTAGGCTTTTATCTAATGCAATCCTAGGTGCTGATGCTTTTGATATTTTAGGATGCTGCTAAAGAGAAGAAGAAAGAGGAGCCGGAGAAGAAAGAAGAACCAAAATTCCAGGCTTTCACAGGGAAGAAGTATTCACTCAAGGGTTAAGCATACAAGAATTACGGCCTTTCGTTGATACTATGTTTATTTTTGCAATACTTAATCCCATGTCTATCACTCAAATTTGGTCCATACGATGTATTTAAACGACGTTGTCGTGTCATATACTAGTGTTCTGGGGACGATATGATAGGGGAAATGGGGCGTAGTACTATACATGTTCTCCAATGTGAAAAGTCTGCCTGCTTCGTTTGTATGAAGCTTCATGGTACTTTGGGGGGGGGGGGGGATCAAAAACACCGTAACCGGAAAATGGATACCGCAATTTCACTTTCTTGAACTTCTTGTCGTAATCCGTACCAACTGAGCTATGTATTTGGTAATAATTTTCACCATTACTGGTTAGGAAATTGTATGGTCTGGGTCGAAATAACTTTGGGGTTTAAATATTCCATCTTATAAGTTTTTTTCTCTTTTAAGTTGAATTGCTTACAGTATCATCAATGGGGCTGGTGTCGTCCATGTTACACTAGTAAACGATTGCGGAGAAGTGATTACATGGTTTGGTGTATTTGACCATAAACAAACTGAAGTCGGTATTTTGTTAATCTTATTCTTTTTAACGGTTAATCTTTTACATACTTACCTACCATTACTGTTATGTATCGATGATAAACATGTAGCCCTTGCAATGTTTTTGCACATTTTGAAGGCATCAAACATCTACATGCATTTGACATGCAAGCTTTCGAGGAGCTGACATATGAATCATGTACGATTTGTAGAGTCTTGCTATAGTCGGGAAATAAATCAAAAAATATATTTTGTCGGATAAACGATTAAGATAGAACCTACGACTGAAACAATTAGTCATTTCTGGCGTGTGTGTGTGTCTGTGTGTGTGTGTATGTATATATCTTTATGTGTGTGTGTATCACGACCAACACAAATTTTGCGTTACATGATTCATACTTAGTCGAAGTACTACCATTTCAATGATTACATTTGCACGTCAATTTTATCCAACTATTTACCCTTAAGTAATGCTTAGTAATACTAGATGTTGATGGGCTATTATTTTCCTTGAAAGTTGTACTATCATAGGGGTGATGCAAATGAAAAGTTAATGTTTGGTATGCTTGCTTCCCCAGTGTGTTACTGTGTTTACATTGGCTACCATTGGCAAAAATCATATACTATATACTTCCTTCGTTTAAAAAAATATTGTAACGGTTGATTTTTCAGTACAGTATAATTTACACTATGTTGAAAAGTCAATAATGATAATATTTTTGGACGAAAGAGTCTATTTTTTTTTGGGGGGTGGGGGTGGGGGAGGAACACATGAAAGTATCATTCCTAGCATACTAATCTTTTATCTTGGAAAAACAAGTGTATCTGAGAATAAAGAGAGGATGCTTGCAAATCACCATTACCACCAGTTTGGTGATCAAAACACGGTAAACTTAGAAAGTTCCCATTATAGTATCCAAAGAAAAAGGGCGTTTCCGGTTTACTAGGCTCTTCCGTTTGCGTAGGGTCTAGGGAGGGACCTGATCGTCTCGCAATCTGATGTACGCAGTCTTACCCTTCACTTTTTTATGCAAGAGACTGTTTCCGCGGTTCGAATCCATAACCTCAAGGTCACAAAACATCAAGGGAAGAATTTAAAGCTGGGAAAAAAGAAGTCATGAAATGCAAATAAAAACGATGCACTTTTGTATAGAATGCTTTAGTACCATCTATCTATCTCATAAGCCTGGAAACCTTAATAGAATCACAAAGAAAAAATTAATAGCCATGGCCATTAGTAGCATTTCATAACACATGAGAAAACTTGGCACAAATTTTAGCTTCACCATCATCACCACCTCTTGCATTCACAAGCTTGTTGGTCACAATCTTAGTAGACATATCCCTTGACGAACATTCCTTTCTTGGCTTCCTCTGATTCGCCTTCACCGGTGTATTTCCCCAGCTGTGCAAGAGAGTTGGCACTTGCCCTGGTGAGCAAAGCATCTTGAGCCGCCTTGACGTTCTCAGGGAGTCCTCCCCATGTCTTCAAGCAGGTGTTCTGGAGAGCCCTGGCATAAGAAAAGGACACATGCCATGGGTTGGGACTCTGGTTCATCGCGTTCAAGTTCAAGGTTGCTTCCACTTCTGATTGCCCACCGGACAAAAACTGCAAAAACCAAGCAGCATGATGTTAATTACTTGGTAACAAATCTTAACCTTTACTTATGGTTGGAAATGTAAGACCCTTGTTGTATAAGTATATAAGTCAAGCTGGTTTTTGCCATAATTAAGTGAAGAAAAAAGCCCGAAAAGTTGACATTTGGTGCAGCTAGAGCCAAGTTATGGGGCGTTACAAGAACTCATCCAATTGGACTAAACTTGATCCTTCACTTCCAACAATTTCACAAATGCAGATATGAAAATTTCTAAATGTAGATTCATTATTATCCACTACCCAATTTGCAGTTTTGCGTGGAAGTTGAATCAGGCATAAAATGATATTGCATCCTACAAAAGGATAAATCATGTGATTTCTATCATTTTGAACCAGCAGTGGAGTAGAAATTGAATTAGCTATAAGACATTGTTAAGGGAGAGAGAACATCAAAGGTGAGATAGTTTTAGGATACTTGCCATGATTCCAGGAACAGCTGGAGGGATCCTTCTATGAAGGAGCTTGAGAGTATAATCAGCTACTTGCTCTGGAGTGGCCCTCTCTTTACATTCGGCTCCAGGAGTGACCATGCTAGGCTTGAGGAGGATTCCTTCGAACAGGACGTTGTTCTCAGCAAGGTAGAAGAAAACCTCAGCCCAAACTTTTTGGGCAACCTCAAAGGTCCTGTCAATCCCATGTTCACCATCAAGCAAGATTTCTGGCTCCACAATTGGGACTAATCCGTTATCCTGACAATAATTAGGAAGTAAAAAAATCACTAACTCATCCATTCATGATAACTTAAACGCATGCTAATGTAATGAATAACTAGTTTCATATTATTGACTCTCTTTCAGCACTCTCTATATTTCTACTAAAACTTTACCTGGGAAATGGCGGCATACCGAGCCAATCCCCAAGCAGCTTCCTTCACAGCTAGAGCAGATGGACCATTAGGAATGCTCACAACAGTACGCCTGATCAATCGAGGATGTTCAGATGAATCAGTTTTAGATATTTGTAATAGGCAGAGGAATGGGCATAAAACATGGGGCATAAAGGCGCATGGACCTGATTTTGGACATCAGGACTACTGTCTATGCCATAAAGTATTCTGATATCACCAATACAGAGAATAATTTGGTGCAAAATACTTGAGTGGGCTAGACATAAGATCTAAACATCACATGCACATATGTCCAATGTATGAATTTGTTGTAAAGCATGTACCATTTGGCAAAACGAGCACCCTGTTGATAGTAAGCAGCAGAGCGGGAAGCAAGCCCGTCAAGACCCTGGCACCAGGACTCATCATTTGATCCAGCAAGTGGCACCAAACCCTGTCCAAAAACCGCGATAACTCATTGTATTCAATCACATAAAGACGTAAATTTTGAAAACATAGGGAGTAAGTAAAGCAAAAAAATCGAAACATGTCTAAATCAGTGGTCAAAAAATTGCTAACCTTGTCAACTTTGATACCAGGAACAATGTTTTGCTCCTTAAGGATATCAACAATCTTCTTTCCTTCAACAGTGGATTGGTAGAGAGTCTCTTCAAAGAGAATAGCACCAGAGATGTACTGGCCAAGCCCAGGGGCGGAGACAAGGAGAGTGCGGTAAGCTTGACGATTAGCCTCTGTGTTCTCAAGACCAATTGAAGCTAGCCGCTTTCCACATGTGGCGTTGGACTCATCCATGGCCAAAATTCCACGCCCAGGTGATGCAACAGTTTTCTGTTCATAATCACATCACAGGTCAAGGTCATTACATAATGATGCATAATCTAGTAATATATGTCTAAATTGCTATGTTGAATTGGTAAGCCACTTGGGACTATTCAAACACCTGGCTTATATAGCTATTTCACTTGCCCCTATCAATTGAGAAGTGTATAATGGTAATATAATTTTATTTCACATTTAAAATTTAGGCATGGTGAATACTCTTTTTTCATTTCCAATGGAGTTAAGGACACACTCTTTCTTGATTTTGGAATGTGATGAAATAAAGCAAAATGACTCATTAAATTGGCTGCGCTTCTTGTATTGTGAAGTAGCAGTTGATCGACACGTAATTCTCATTATGGGCCATCGGAAAACAACCTCTATGTGTTTCTAACACATGAGTATGGTTGCGTACATCCGACCCTCACATACCCCGCCATAGGAGCCTCTAAGGCAATGGGGTAATGTTGTTGTTGTTGTTGTCTGGTTGATACTCTTGGTCTAAAAATTTTAGAACCAGGAGTTATATTTTGTAAGAGGTTGTAAATAAATTAATATCATTATCATCAATCACCAATCGTATCAGTCAACGACAACAAAAACTACCGGTAAATAAATTAATGTGTAACACAAATTTTGAGATGCTCCATCAGTAATTACATGTCATCCTATTAGTTACTCCACAATCAATGACAAAGCGATATGTCAGGGACGGATCCCTCTGCTTTTCGCACAGTCATCTAAAATACATAGGATTTTCTCTTACACGTCAATTCTCTATTGGGTGTGGAGTAACTGGATATCATGTAGTTACTCCAGAAAAACCATAAAACTAGTGTGTATGTAAAATAACATTAAGAAGCTTCAAATTATTGAAAAGGTTCCAAGGTTCTAATGTAGCTCCTCTACTAATAACAACACATTATGTCCTAGTAATTAGCTATATCTGTACACAGTTCGCAAGTATACACGCAACCGACGTAACAGCAAAAGCACAGCACTACCAACTTGGCAATCATCTCTTGAGCAGAAATGGAGCATTCAAGAAGTAACTAATTTGTGTTCTGGTTTTGCCCTTTTACCAGTTTAACGTGTAAGATCCAATTGCAATGACTCGATCCATAGGTCAAAAGCACACTTGTAGTTACTCTTATTAGATATAGATAAATAAAAAAGAATATCATTTCTCCGACATGGATGTGTTCAAAACAAAAGTCCACCTATTATTTTTCTGTATCACATAATGGACACGGAGTAACTATTAGGATGATTACTAGCTTTGTCAGTGTCCATCGTTGAGTTTGGAACCCTGAACAGACTGCCGGTGATAAGCCGGAGGAAGGTGAGGATGACGTCAACTCATCATTCTTAATCTTTTTCTAAACATCTCCTGATGATGCAATTCGTTCAGTAAATCTCTTTACACTATAGAGGAACTCTCCAGGCAAGTGTTCTTAAATATCTGACAAAACCTTTCAAGTTTTCGCTAACTCATTTCGGGGAGTAATTCCTCCTTCAAGGGCTATTGGGGATCCATTCTCATGAAAGGAATGATAGGACTGAGCGACATCTGAAAGAACTGACCCATGAGTAAGCAAACATGAAGTAATCATGTCTTGATGCTAATAACCTTGTAAAAGTATCGAGTTGAGTTCTTATGGATACTAACTATATAAGATGTTTAATAGTGGTTTGTGAAACCGTATAAAATTTTGATATATGGTTGGCAAAAACCAAGGGTCTCCACTACCCCAGTCCCAAGAAGCTGCGTGAAGGATGTAAATCATAAGTACAGCGGACTCCTAAATTGAGTAAGATCTTATACAGTTACCCACACAAGGTGCATCCCACAAACCAAGCCTTTGGCCTGGCAGAAACACCTACATTGTGCGCGTCCTTGGATTCGAATTTATGAACTTTTGTTGGCAATCTCCAATCCGAATACCAACTGGACTATGCACTGGGACAAAATTTTGATATTGGTTTGTGAAACAGTATAAAATTTTGTTATATTGTGTGAACTAAGTGAAGCACTCTTGAAGTAATCACATAGTGCTATAAAAGAATCGAATTACGGGAACTGAAATGTCAATCGGAGATGCATACCGCGGTCTTGACGAGTTCATCGGCGTAAGAGGAGGCAGCTCTGACGGCGAGAGAAGAAGGAGGGTGGCAGCGGACAACGGAGACGGAAGCCGGCTGGCGGAGGACTTGTCCACCCTTAAGAAACTCAGATTTGTCAAGAACTGGAGATGACTTGAGAAGAGATGCAGATGCCATTGAAGCTCTTTGGAGAAGCTCTTAGCGTGCTATAATTGCTAAGGCAAAAATGCAAAATCTTATCAACTCTCTCTCCTTGCCACACGAACTCATATTCCATCTTCCTATTTGTAGGAATGTTCCAAGATGTGTTGTTTGAGGCTATCATGTACTAACCAATGGTAAGGGGACATGTCAGCATACGTATTTGTCCGCTTGGCTGCATGATGCAGTGGTTGAAAAATATTGAATTTTGCTAACCGTATAACCAATGTGTGGCAAAATGAAACAGAAAAAAAATGATATTTTTATTGATATAAAAACCTTTGCATAGAAGAATTTTCGAGATAGGGTAAGTTGGTAGTAAATCTTCCTATTTTCAATTCCTTGACTTTGGAATATGATGAAATAAAGCAAAATGACCCTCTAAATTAGCTGTGGTTCTTATATTGTGAAGTAACAGTTGATCGACAATCAATTTTCATATGGGTCATCGAGAAACAACCTCTATGTATTTCTACCGTATGAGTATGGTTGCACACATCCGACCTTTCCACACCCCGCCATAGGTGAGAGGCAATGGGGTAATGTTGTTGTAAGTTGATAGTAAAAGATATCATGGTTAGCCTGATATGTTATCATTAATGTATAAAGTTACATTTGCATCCACATAAACGACGACAGTGATGTGTATTCTTAAAATGGGTGTTAGTAATTTCATCAAACAACAACATTACCCAATTATCTTAGAAGCTCCCGCATGTAGCGGGACATAACGATATATTAGAGACACACATATATTGTTTCCCGATGATCTGATTAACGGTCATTCTAGTTCCCTTCGCCTATTTCCTAAACTTCCCTAATATGAATGGATGGCATAGTCCAGTTGGTACTCGGGTTGAGATTTGCTCTAAGAGGTCAAGAGTTCGATTCCAGAGACTCACACAATATGGGTGTTCCTCTGCTACTGGGCCGAAAGTCTTGTTTGCTGGATGATACCTTGTGTGGATCACTATGTAAGATCTCACCAACCTAGGAGGCCGCTCGGCTTCTGATTTGCATCCTCGACACATGCTCCTTTAGGTTGGAACGGTATGACCTCCTCAAAGATTTCACTTTTCGCTCTAGGAAACTCGCCAAAAAGATCTCATAGGGCGGTCAGTACCTTTTAGTTTCTATTCCACACCCTGGTTTAATTTCTTTCTTTTGTGAGATTGCCGTACATGTCCAGTTGATGATCTAATTAACGGTCATCATTTAGAGGGAAGAGGGTTGAGTACCCCTTTCAAGAGAATATAGAATAGCAGGGACGTTTAAATAAGTTTGATTCTCTATCGGATCATAAAAATCCACTTTCTGTAAGTCTTTGCCCTCTCTTCGGGACCTCCGAGATCAAGATAGACATCTATTTCAGCCTCCCTCGATCACTCAATCACAGGTGTGACCCAGATTTTTATGTTAACCATTTAATTGTTTAATTCAAAATGAAGTTTTGTTGCTGCTAACTACCCTGAGAGACTGAACTCCATCCGATGTGTCCTTCCTCCTTGTACGCTTGTCTCAACAAATATTGCTGAAAAGACCAGAAAACAAAATGAGAAATCAGAAAGAACAAATGTTTGTGTGCCAACACAATGTGTTATTGCATGACAGGTTAAGTTCCAACTGTTCAATAAACCTAACAACCTCCTTTCAACCCTCAAGAAACATATAAACATAAATGGCTACATACAGGATCCATTGCCAGTCTACTTTCACTGCATGCTTACAAGCAAATTTCCACTACGCGAAACGATTCAAAGAAAGGTCTGCCATTCCAGATACTATATCATCTATTCCAATGTCTATAAAATCTTTCGAAACAGCATTGCTACTAGAAGCCAAAGGTGATGGATCAGATGAGCTTTCATCGAGGGCTTTATTTAACTGTGTAATCAACTCATCTTCTTCAACTGGAAAGCCTAGATCCCAAACCTGGAAAATGTCCTCAGGTGGTTGGTTCACGGCAAGACTGGAAAGTGAAAACTCCTCCTCTTTGTCTTCAATGCCAGAATCTTCAATGTCCTCACTATAAGTTGGGCGAAAAAAGTTTCTTAACTTTCTCTTGGACCATGGAACATTTGTATTCTCATGGCTCAGTAGTTCTTCGCTACCATCTTCGGTTTCTTCAATTACTGGAAGTGCATCATCTAATCTGGTACTCAGATTTTCTGGAGATATTATTGGTTTAACGCAAGGTGAAATCTGGAAGTCGTCTACTAGAGAATTATCGTCCTGCATGGCTGCCAGAGAAGCGTGCTCATCAGTAACAGTCTCGGACAAAGCATCTTTCAGAGAGTCCCAGGAACTCCAACAAATCTCAGAGATTTTCGGATCTTCAGTTAACAAGGAGTCTGCCCAGGCTGCATCTTCTGATGAGGGCACTTCCTGTGGTTGCACAGTTGAACTTAGTTTAGCTCCCCTAGGACTAAGAACACGTGCATAGATGTAGTCCTCCAACTCATTTCCAGCAGCCATCACTGATTGCTGTGAATGAAAAATAACAAGAAAATAAAATATGGGCACAACAGAAGGCATGCAATAGACACAAAAGAATTCTAGTTAAAAAGAATCACTAGCAGCTGTTTTGTATGTGTCAAATACTTATTAAGAGCACACCTGCACCGATCTCGAGCCACTACAAGATCCTTTTTTTTTTCAAAGATTGAATAATGAACAAGAAAGAAATCAACTTCTTAACAAGTTAAAATGAAGTCCAATGCCTTAACTTTCTTGCTTCTCCCACTCACAAAAAAAAAAAGAAAAAGAAAAGAAAAGAAGGAAAAACACCATTTTTTTTTTGGGGATAGAGCTTTATACATTCTTCCACAGGTAATTTATACAGTTGGTTTTGGAAGTCAACATCAATTTAATTGCGAATTGAAATGGTTTAGCGAAAAAAATTGGTTATCAGACACACGTAAGTAAACCTACGGTTGAACATGCATTGTTATAGCAGAAAACATCCAGACTGTACTTAGTTATTGAGAAAGACTGGAATTGTGAGTTATACTGGTAAGACAGGTTGCATAGTGGTCTTGGTTATCAACGATCTCAATATATCTCATTTGCATAGTCCAAAATGAAACCTACTTAGGTAGCTGATTTGATAAGACACAAATGTGATTCCAATAGGCTACCAATACAACATCTTATTCGCATCATTGACCTAGGTTGAGAAAGAAAAAGGAAATACAGGTCACAAGGACTTCTCCAGTCTCAAACAAGAATTACTCCAAAGCAGCTGAACCACTAATACCAAACGCAAGGGCATCTTGTGACCCCACATGAATGTTGTAGGAGATGCTATATTAAACATTCTACTATGTGACATATTGACACCCGAAGAAATATACACCTATTTTCCCAAATCCTAGCGTCCATACCATCTCATATGCATTCACACTCTCTATCCTTACGACGCAAAGGCAGGAGCAGTACAAAAATCAATCTACTTGGCAATATTGTAAGAAATTCCGGCAGTCGCAAAAACAGTCGCAAGACAGGGTAAAAGTAGAAAAAACAAAATCATCAAAATCTTCAAAGTAATGCAATGACAGCTGTCCTGGACAAACCACAAGACCCCAGGAAGTTCCACTGGCACTCTTCTCTTTTTTAATCTTTTAAACTCTGGTACTAGAAAGAAACAACCGATATTCCTTTCCCTCCTCTTTAAAAGTCAACTCAAGCAGGATAGTGAGGAATATAATTGCAATGTATGCCCGTGTCACCCAAAAAGGTACAAACATGATGTGTTAGAAACATGATAGCATTTAAGTCGAACAAAAGATGGGAAACGAAGAAGATCAAGAGGAGCTCATCCCCTCCACCCCCACCCCCACCCCAAAAAAAATATTCAGACGTAAAATCTGTAAAAATGAAAAATATAAAAAAAAAGTTTGCTAATTAGAAAATGTCCACACTACCCACTAGCATGAAAAATCCCAGCCCAACAAAATAAGTTCATGTTTTGTTTTTGATAATCAACACTAAAGGCCTTCACTTGCAGCATAGTCCTCACACTCCTTTCAAACCATTTATAACAGAGCCATTGAGATTGACAGTTCCTAAGCTAAACATTTGATCGGTGCCATCCCACGTTAAGCATCGTCTGACAAAGGAGGTTCCCATCTGTTTACCAATATCCCGTACATCGCATTTTTCTAAGGAAACTTAACACTGTACTCGGATTTTCATCAATAAAATTCTTAACTTTGGGAATCAAGGTTCATGATATTCAAGTCAATATCTTATCAGTTGTGCCTACACTTTTTTAGCTTTATGTTTAATTGTGCCTACACTAATTCTAATCCTCCAAAAGAATAAAAAGAACTATACAGCCAAGAAAATTTAAGCTGGCTTCAATTAACATTAACAGCTATAGTCAAAATATGGGCATCAAATTTTGAAGGCAAAAGATTTGTCATCTGTTCCTCGGTGAAGGGAACTTCATTAACAGATAATGTATACCAATTCACTCTACATAGAACAAAGAAGGGTATGCAATTTAACCTCCTCCCAAAGAAAAATCATAAAAGGGAAACATAATTCAGTTAAATAACATAATAGTTGAATTGATGCCTACCTTTGAGGTCAGAAATTATACCATTTAATCAAGAAAAATCTCCAAGGTACCGGGAAGAAGCAGAAGAATGCAAATCCTCGATGTTTATGTTCTCTAATGGATGAAAAGCAATAAACTTTTACCTGGGATTTTCAAGTGCAGAGATTTGAGAGTTGGGATTGGAAGAAAACACAAGATTCTTTTCCCGATTAGACAGTCAGGAAAGGAATAAAGGGTTTTGTGCTAACTGCTAAGGTTTATTTTTCTTGCGGTCTGGTCTAAATACTCGGAAGCCACCGTTCGGACGTTCATCAACTGGGAAAAATGTTTATCGCGAAATGTGGAAGAGTGATCATTTTTTATTACGTAAATTTTTTAGTTGACTAACCAAAGATCCAAATTTTATGAAATTACATATCTAAATTTGGTGCACTAAAATATTTATTTATATAATTAATAATTCAATAGTCAAATTCACCACAATATGATGATTAAACTAAAAATTTGATCCAGCAAATTAACAATATTTAGATAAAGAATATAATTGCTTTTGATATTGTTAGAATATATTGGATATGATTGTTGTTGTTGTAGATAAATAATATAATTACAAAAGTTGTAAATTTTTTGGATAACAACCGAAAAACATATAAACAAAAATGCTAAATTTGAAATTATAAAAGGATCCTTTAATTTCGTCCTTTTGTTTGTTGGAATCCTATGTTCACTACATACTCCGTCTCTCTCAAATTATTAATCATTTCGGATTGGTTAACTGAAAATCATTTAATATGTTATCTCATTATTCAAACCACAATAGATCCTTACTTATATATTGATGTCTAATGTTAAATGTGTTGCCTACTTTGTTTTATAACCAAAAAAAAAAGAACGACATTTTAGTCAATTAGTTGATTTTAACTTTTGCTCACTCACTATATCTGTTTCTCACATTATTTTACATCTATACTAAATTCACTATCTTACTCTAAATCTTCAAAATATAAGCATACATTTTCCTTTTGGTCTTTACCTTCTTTGGATTTTTGTTTTAACAAATATAGTTATTTTTTGTGTTCGTCAACGTCATAAGCATTTATTAGCCCAACCTCAATTCCTCCAACTTCCCAAATGGGATCTCCTGACCGCCCATGTGAGACGGTAACAAAGGACCACGCGACACGTAGCAATTCCGGGGTTGATGAGGCTGGATGGGGTCACCCTACCCAACCTTACCACCCCTGTTGCCATGTGTCGGACGGTCACAGGGGGATGAGAGAGAAGACGGTCAGGGAATCCGGACCCCAACTTCCAAACTCAACTTGCCATCAACCTTAGGACAGACATTTTGCAATTCAGAAAATGACTACTTACAAACCAACTGTATGCCACTCAAAACAAGTGAGAGATAGACACGCCATAAACATGCGCAGAATAGATTATTGCATTGTTTTCTTGCCCATATGACTCCCAGTAGATGATAGACAACGGCCGGAGATGTACATATGATGATACACAACTTCATCATAGACCATCTTTATAATGGTCTTGCTAACCTAACTGACATGTATAATTGGGGACAGAATCCAGCCAAATTATAGTATTAAAGTACAACTAGTTTTGCTCATACCCTTTGCAGTTGTACATATGGTATTAACCTGAGTAAGAGTAACGATCAACTATGAGACTAGTACCAGTCCTCAGCTTAGCTTCCATTGATGATCTGCAAAGAAACTAAATTCCAACCTGAGACACCACCTGACACACTTATTAGGAGCAACTGCTGTCCACTACAACAGCCGAAGAAAGAATCCACAGTTGGAAGAACACAAATGACATTTAAGGTGTATGGAGGTAGAAAACAAGTGTAGAATAAAACTGCGTACATCAGATCGCAAATCGATCCGATCTTTTCTCGGTTCAGGTGATAGATGCTATAACAAAACTTTGTAAGAAAATATCTCGAGAAATCTATCAAGATAGAATGAGATTTCAACGAGCGAATCGTTGTTTTACTACCAACCACAAGTTTTCTGTTAGACGCGGATCTGACCCAAGTTATCCTTTAATGTTAGGTCTTACCAAACTTGACACATATGTGTTCCCTAAAGAAGAATTCTTGAACAGCAAACAACCAGTTCAGATATTCACGATACTGGATTCTCTTTCGGATAGGAAGGCTGGAATGCCAACAGGCGTCTATTCTATTGAATTGACCCGTTTGGGAACGCCCAGTGCCAGGGTAGACTTTTTGACTTTCTTTCTTTGTCTACGACAATACCTCTTGTTGAGATAAATTGACTTTCAAAAATTTAGAAATCCTATTTTAAAGCGTACCAGTCATCGAGAC
>AP025048.1:38750229-38814618 GCA_036186865.1 Eustoma russellianum | reverse complement strand
CGATGAGGTGAAGGCACGTATTCGGATCTGACCCAAGTTACCCCTTAATGTCCAACTATAGGTCTTACCAAACTTAACACATATGTGTTCCCTAAAGAAGAATTCTTGAACAGCAAACAACCAGTTCAGATATTCACAATACTGGATTCTCTTTAGGATAGGAAGGCTGAAATGCCAACATGCGTCTATTCTATTGAATTGACCCGTTTGGGAACGCCTAGTGCCAGGGTAGACTTTTTGACCTTCTTTCTTTGTCTACGCTTACGAAAATCTACTTCATCAACATCAAAATGTACGTTTGAAAGAACGCATAAGGTAACCGAAGAAACTTTTTCTTATTCAATCAGTGAGCTAGATGATAAAAGGGCAAGTGAAAATTGAATCAACTGAAAGATATGTATTCCAGAAT
Source organism: Eustoma russellianum (assembly GCA_036186865.1). Lineage (NCBI taxonomy): Eukaryota > Viridiplantae > Streptophyta > Magnoliopsida > Gentianales > Gentianaceae > Eustoma > Eustoma russellianum. The sequence goes on along the minus strand of AP025048.1, from coordinate 38,814,209 downwards.
TATAAAAACAAAGAAATTCCACGGTCGAACTCCTAAAATAGTATGGGCTCAAAGTCGGAGCCCTAAATGATTTCTTTTTTATAATTTTGCAATTCTTAGCGAACTAATTCATTGAAATTCCATCTGCTCTGCTTTTAGGTATTCGTTGATCACTTTTGCTTAATTAAAGCACTTCTCTTTCTCGCTTTTTTGGTTGCAAAAGAGAATAGTCAATACTTTTTCTCTCCTTATTCCAATGATTCTCTGCTACTGCGTAAACGCAAGAACATAGTACACCGGAAATGCCTTTTAAAGTAGAAAACAATTATTTCTGAGCTCAATTATTAATATAAACATATGTTCGGCTTCCTTTTGTCCTTATCTTTCCAATTGCTTCTTAACTGTTAATGGGCAGCCTGTACCTTCGATTCTTAAACCTACTTAATAAAATTATCGAAACAGCATTTGGTCCTCTATTCCTCTTCAATTTAACCCTTCAGTTTTGAGAAATTTTCTCAAGATGGTATACATGATACCAGAGATTATTGCTAAGAAATTTTCCTTCTCAAATCTCACCCAATATCATCTGATAGATTGAGCTGTTAACATATTTCACAAGATGGTATACCTGATACCAGAGATTATTGGTAAGAACCATTTCACATGGAATAATTTTGGATGTGTTGTTCTATATGGACTTAAGGCTTCAACAATTGGTTTTTTTTTTTGTTGACTTGAAAATGAAACCATTGGCTAATTTCGAAACCGTTGTAATACTTACATAACAACAACATAAACCCATTACTTTAGAGTCTTTCGCCGATGGCGAGACATGGAGAGGTCGGATGTACGCAACATACCCATTGTTCGGCCACAAGACTTGACTAAAACTATACCGTATTTCTTAAAAAACACACACTTATGTTCAACCATTTGTTATAGATGTAATGTGTTTGTTTTTAATGATGTAATATTATGACCAGGCAGAAATTTGAACAACATATCTGACCTAGTTATCTGTATATTATCTATCTATCTATCTAAAACAATATGATTTTGTTTGGTAGGCCGATTTTTTCTCTCAAAATATTATAGGATAATCATGCAATGTGTAAATAAAAACTGCAGATCATACAAAGTAAAACTTATAAGACATTTTGTATAGCATCCAGGTGCAAATTCATCATATTATTAACGTTTGAGAAAGAAAAAGAGACAAACTTCATGTGGTTTCTCTTCCTTCTTGGCTTAAGAGTTGGCCCAAGACGAGAGACTTCTCTTCTCCTTATCAATGCAACACTCACCTATAACATTTATGTACAAAGAATCCAGACATCCCCTCCCCCCTCCTCCCCCCCCCCCCCAAAAAAAAAAAAAGAAAACACCCTAACTAGGGTTAGGGTTAGCAGCAAAATAAGCAAGTGCACCAACCAAAGGTGCATTTATATAAGTAGTAGGCTCAGACTTTCGAGCATCACCTCTATCATCATCATATTCATCATCATCCTCCGGACCACCTACCACTGCCCCAACCAACACATTAGGGTTCGGATTCGTCGAATTATAATAAACCGTCCCATCTTTACATCTTAAAACCTGTGGATGATCCTTAATTGAAGGAATAGACGATCCGCGGTGGTGAATTCGCCGCGGATAATAGTTACTATATCCCACCATGTATGACATTCCTTTTGGATTATGACCTAAAATGTAATCCACCTGGCTTTTCGCGATTCGGCGGAGAGTGGCAGGACCGGCCATGGAGCTGCCGCAGTATACTGTCTGTGATGATTTCTCTAAGTAATTAGCGTACACTAGTAAGAGGAATGAGATTGTCGTTGCATGTTGTAAGTTGCTGCCTCCTGGCTTGTATATGAGGCCTCCTGGAGAATATTGGACGTGGGGGTACGAGGATTCTGGGATTAGGGTACACATGAAGCTGTCTGTTGATGCTTTGTATGATTGGAGTGTGTACATATTGCTTTCTAAAACTTCCTGCATGTATAATTGAAAGTTGAAGTTCATCCACGTCAAACAAAATCACAAATTCCACAGGAACATTAATTTATAGCAAATTTTAAGATAAAGTATAAGTATCGGATAAGATAAGAGTTGCTATTCCAGCTCAAAAATATTATCATATTTGTATTTTTTTAAGATAGCTTAAAATGAATTATCTAAAAAAGTTAATTATACAATTTTCTGAGACGAAAAATAATTCTTAGTTGATAATCTCTCTTACCCAAAAATATTGTCTTTATCATAGCGTAAATTACACTATGTTAGAAAAGTAAACTATAACACTATTTTTTTTATACCAGAGGGAGTATTATATAGACAAACTAAATGAGAAATTGACCCCTCTATTTGAATCGAATGATCTTATTGATGTGGTATTTTTGCTTGTACATGTCTTATTTGTTAAGGACAAGTTAATCTTGGACGATAATAAAATTACCACACAATAAATAAGTAAAAAAAAAGAGTGAAGTACGATTATGACCAAGAGATAAATAAGTAAAGAGAGAATGTCGTTCTTTGTGATAGTTATACGCTAAATGTAGGGACTTATTAGTTCCGCAAACCTATTTCTTATTAGTCAAAAAAGCATATGTTACGGTACAGTATCATAAAATTTGTTTTACCGCTAGGATTGTTAAGCGAACCAAACAATTCGTGAACTGTTCGAGTTCGTTTCATATTTGGTTCGAGTCCTTATTTGGGTTTGTTTAGTTAAACGAGTTGAACTGTACGCAAAAACAGTTATAGTGTTATCGAGCCGAACTCGAACCAATTTTAAAATACGTTTAGCTAAACAAACCGAGTCGAATAGTTATTTTAGCTAAACGAATCTAAATTCAAAAATCTATTATTCGGCTCGGTTTGGTTCATTAACACCCCTAGAGAGCCACTGTAAAATCGCACCTGCCCTTGACTTTAGCAAGAAAAGACTGACCTTAGAAACAAGCACATTTAGTCCAGCATGTTTGTTGTCCCAACCAAATTCATTAATGTTGTCATCAGCTCCTAATGTCTTTCCATTGGTTTGTAAGTAATTGATATAGTAACCATCCTGGGATGCCCTCCTCAGCCATGCAGCTCCCCACAACAACTCATCCTATCCCAAATTAATCAAAGCAAACTAATGGACTAAATACATATTATTGAAATTGCACTAGTGTAAATGTAGACAGAGGAGTAATTAAGATGATGATGTGCCTACTTGCCTGATATCCACTAAAATCACAGTAAAAAGGACACACCCCATCTCTGATGTTGGCATTGTCACTGTAGGCGCCGCGATAGCTATCAGCAAAATCGAAAACTCTGGTGGAAGTCCGCAACAATGTCTCGGCATAACTAGGATCAGATGACCTGAAGGCAAGAGATGAGGCAGCCAGTGCAGCCGCTGTCTCTCCGGCTACATCAGAGGCTGGGTTCGGTGCATCAACGGCATAGACAGTCCTATCAGTGTCCATGTCCTCTGGTCTTTCCCAACAGTTATGGTCTTTAACAGGGTCACCCACCTGTCAAATTGTCCTTTAAACTATCAAGATTTTGCTCCAAGCACACTAATTAGTATCAAACAACAATGTTAGTTGCAAGTATGATTGTGGAAAAACAATTATGAAGCATAAGAGTCTTGCATATATGGAATAAAGTAAAACTATAAAACACACACAGTTACAAGTATCATGTTTCAGAACTTGGTATAATGTGTTACTATATTTCTCATAACAATAAATGTAATTAGACTTTAGCTACTCTAACATTTTTTAGTTATCTGAAAATAGTTAATTCAAAATAACTTTAGACACCAAAATCTGTATTTGTGGATACTAGTGCCCATAAACATGGGAGACGAGTATTAAAATAAGATTATTCATTAAAGGCCCACCAAAATTTACAAAAATATGGTCCAATATGGCTTTCAAATGTCCGGTTTGAATATTTTTAGTAGGTGCGTGCAGTTCAAAGAATGTGACAGCATACAAGTACATTGCCCCATTGTTTTAGAGGATCCAGCCTATGGTAGGGTATAAAAGGGTCGGATGTACGCAACCATACATATGTGTTAGAATCACGCAGAAGTTGATTCCCGATGACCCATAATGAAAATTGTGTCAAACTGTGTCGATGAACTGCTACTTAACAAAGGATGTGTCCTTAACTCCATTTTAGTGAGTCATTTTATTTTATTCCATCATATTCTAAAGTCAATAAAGAATGTGTCTTTAACTCCATTGGAAATGGAAAGAAAGAATATAACATGCATAGCAGGAGTAAATTTGCAATCGAGTCCTAATGGTTTGAAATGTTTCCAAAACCATATTATGAAGGAACTTGAAATTGATAAATATCTAAAAAATTGAAAGAATGAAGAACAGAAGAACACAAAGCTTTGCTCAATACATAATGTTTCTGTTTTGGAGTCTTATAATTGGTCTTGAAGATGTGTTTTGGAGGTATATTTACAATGTTGATGAACTAGCCTATTTATAGGCAAATACCACACATGTATATGTAAAAGCTATGTGAACAAAATAAACAAAGTTGACAAAAACTATGTGAACAAAATAAGCAAAGTTGAAATTGATACCTACCATTTAGAAATTAAAAACATATTCACACATTGTTGACTAATGTGTATTTCCGATTTGATTTAATTCTACATATTCGATGTCACAATTCACAAATTTACTGACTGCGTGATTGAAATGTTTAGGGGCAAATTACGGCTCTGATACCAAGAATCCCATTTGGTATTTTTTTCTCTTATTTTTTAAAAGTACCCAAAAGAATGTTTTCAAGCAGACAGACGTGCCGCATATAGGTGTGGAATCTTTATTTATTTATTTTTTTTTTCCGGAAACGATCAGCTTTCATTAATAGAAAATGTGGATTACAGATAGTTCAGGGGAAGGTGGTCCTGAAACAACTAATTACAAAAGTGCTAAAAAGATTTCAACAAAACATGGACCCGATGTTTAATGGTCTACACAAAATGGTGTGGTGGAATCTCCTGCCAGTCCCCCAAATGCCTTGCATTAATCCGATGGTGCCACATCCCATACGCTGCTTCCCGGAACGTGTACCCCCAATGCTGGTCCGTCGACAAGATGTCAAAACTCCGCTGTAGATTGACATCAACCCACTCAGCCACAGTCGGCTGGCCAAAAAAGACGGACCATAAAACGGGATCCACAAAAATTTCCCAAATTTTCTTCATCCAACTACAATCCCGGAAATCATGCAGTTCGTCTGCCCCATTCAGACCACAGAACGGACACATACTCTCATTGGTCAAGTGACGTCTCAACAGAAAACTCAGAGAGGGAATTATATTATGTTTCAGCTTCCATAAGAAAAAGTTACCTCTCAAGGGGCCTTTCAAGGCCCAAATTCGCTTCCATCTATCTCGGACCCCGTCATCACAGTGAATATAGGATTGCAGGTCGTATGCACTGCAGACCGAAAAACATCTCGGTTCCTTCCCCATCCAGCATAGCGTCTCGCTCCTATTAGTATCAGCACCATCATGAAGGAAGTTAGAAGTTTGTAATCCAGTTCTCAAGATGCTCCCAGCGCGTTGGATACCCCTCCAAGTACGAGACACATTTTTGGTTTTCGGCTCCTCAAGAGGGGATCCATACTTGGCCCACAAGATTTTAACCCATAGCTTGTCCTTATCGACCAACATCAGCCATCCCAACTTAACCAGAAACGCAAGGTTCAAGTTTCTCAGCTTACGAAACCCCAGCCCACCCTGGTCCTTCGGTCTACAGATTTTTTCCCAGGCGAGGTTGTGCATACGTTTTGAGCCATTCGGATCGTCCCACAGGAAACGTCGCATATGCTTCTCTAACTCATCAAGGATAGATATCGGAATCTCAGTAGTCTGCATAACGTAAGAAGGCAAAGCGTTAAGAACGCTCTGTATAAGGATGCTCCTGGAGGCCTGCGACAAGATCCGGGCCTTCCAGCCATTCAACCTACTGCGCATATTATCAATCAGGAACTTGTATGAGTTCGTAGACACCCGATTGTGGAGAATAGGGACTCCCAAATATTTACCCAAGTCATTTGTCCTCCGCATATTAAGCTTCCTGCAAATAGCTCTACTAACCATAGGCGGGGTATTTTTTGAAACAAACAGGGTGGATTTTTCCAGACTGATTTTTTGACCCGAACTAGCACAAAAATTATTCAATACCTCCTCCATAACTCCGGCTTGTTCTTCGGATGCTTCGCTGAACAAAAGTAAGTCGTCGGCGAAGAAAACATGGGAGAGTTTCGGACCACCCCTGGATACCTGGATCGGCCTCCACTTCTTTGCCGTCACCGCATTATTGATTTCCTGGCTAAGGACATCCATACAAAGCAAAAACAGGTAAGGGGCCAACGGGTCCCCTTGCCTAATACCACGGGTGGGCTGGAAAGATTGTAACTTGGTACCGTTCCACAAAACAGACAACTTGGCTGAGGAAATGCAAAACATCACAAGCCTAACCATCTTCTCCTCCATACCGATCGAACACAGAATTTGTTGCACAAAATTCCATCTAACTCTGTCATACGCCTTCTCCAAATCCACTTTCACCACCATCATGCCTTTTTTACCACGTTTGTTACGCATAGTGTGGATAGCTTCTTGTGCCACAACAATATTGTCGGTGGAACTCCTACCAGGGATGAAAGCCCCCTGTGACTGATTTATGAGCTTCGTAATAATAATCTTAAGGCGGTTCGCAATAACCTTCGTGATCAACTTGGTGACCACATTCGCCAAGGCAATAGGGCGGAACTGACTGATCTTTTCTGGGGTTTTGATCTTCGGGATAAGAGTAATGATAGTCTCATTCATATGACTCGGAAAGGATTGATTTTCGAATGCAGATTGGACAAAGTGCACCACGGATGGTCCAACGATATCCCAGAACCGTTGGAAAAAGCCAGGAGGCAATCCGTCTGGGCCGGGAGTTTTCATGGCTCCCATTTGAAATAAAGCACTCTCAATTTCCCTACTCCCCACCGTATGGTTGAGCAAACGTCTATCGTTGTGCGACAGAGCCGGAAAATTTGCCTGCCAAACCGAAGAGGTTTGGGGGGTCTCGTCCGAGTACAGATCTCTGTAAAAGTTAAGCACCAGATCTTGAAGCTCACGGTCATCATACGTCCAATCACCATTTGGGGTTTTAAGACCCTGAATCCTCTTTTTGTGTTGCTTGACCTTTATCGATTTATGGAAAAAGTTAGAGTTTCTCTCTCCTTGAGCAAGCCATTTCAAGTGTGACTTCTGTTGCCAATAGATGTCCTCATGCTTAAGAATCTCGCCATACTCAGAAAGCAGCTGCAACTCCAGATTTGTGAGGAAACGCGAAGGATAAAGAGAGAGGGCCCTCTGCACCCCACCAATGCGTGCTTCACATTTTCTTTTCTTCTGAAAAAGACTTCCATAAACATCCCTACTCCAGGACTTAAGCCTAGGCCAGAAGCGATCGATCTTCCTACTGAGCTCCTCATTATTATTCGGCCAAGCCTTAGCAATGAAGGCCCCAAAATCCCGATGCTCCATCCAATTCATCTGAAATCTACAAAAATCATTTCGCGTCGGTGTGGGAGTAATACCATTGACAAACAGTAAGAGCGGATGATGGTCAGAATGCGTTCTTGGTAAATGCCGAAGAAGTGCGTTAGGGAACCTAATGTTCCATTCATCATTGGTCCAACATTGGTCAATCCTCTGCAGAATTTTCTTGCTATTATGCTCGTTATTGGTCCATGTGAATCTTGGACCGGAAAAGGGCATATCCATGAGCCCACAATGATTCATCAGCCTATTCATTTTGTCAGACATAGCGCCCCCCCACCCTTCGGCCACCACGCTTATCCTCCTGGTGAATGACCTGATTCCAGTCCCCAATCAAACACCAAGGAAATTTAATAAAGCTTTTCAATTGCTCAATATAATCATAGAAAGATTCACGGATAGCCACCACAGGAGATGCATAAACAAGAGAGAGGAGCCAAACAGTATGCCCCCCTGCTGGATACCCACGAGGATTGTCTGGGCAGTGAAGTCCCACACCTTCACATCAATCTCCGTCCCAACCCAAAAACACCACAGGCCACCCGCAAACCCCCTATTCTCAACGGCAGCAAAATTGGTAAAATTGAAATAGTCAAGAATCCATTTTCCTTGAGAGCTATGTGTTCTAGTCTCCATAAGAAACAAAATCGTTGGTTTGTAATGACCAAGCAAATCTTTCAACGCAGTCCGGAATTTCTTTGATCCCGCCCCCCGGCAATTCCACGACAAGATGCTAATCATTGGATTAAACTGTTGGAATTGGTGGTTTCGGCCTCCACCAACGGCAGCGACTCCATACTCATTGACTGGTCTCCCTCATTGGTGTGAGACGACTCATTCATGTCCATGTTTATATCAGGAGGCAATAGATTCCCCCTGGATTGTTGTGGGTCTGGTGGGTGCTCTTTGACATTATCTCTTTCTGTCTGGGTGGATTCTCCCCTTCGGTAGGTTGAAAGGGACGGCCATTGATCAATATCCGCCATACTCAGGGTCGGGGCCCTAAACTCCATGATTCCGTCATTGGTTATGTCTTTGAGGACAGAGAAGGTGTGAAGACCACCCCTCTGTCCAGATGTTCTCCCCCTGCTAGAAGACCCTCTACCCCCCCCTACGACCGTCAATGATTCCCGGAGGGGGGTTGGAACACCCATCGTTACTAAACGCCGCTCCATAATTCGCTTTCTTCTTTTTATCCACACTGTATTCTTTGTTCCCTTTCTCCTTGGCTTGAAAGACGACCGGAGGACCCCTATCCTTTATCCCCTGGAGTCCCTGCTTCAATGCTTCCTCAGCCACAAACGAGTTATCCTCATTTTCAAAGTCATTCAACAGGTTGAAACGAGATCCACTTCCAACCCCTTTGTTATCACTAGATGTTTCCCCATATGTCCTACTATTTGGGACAGACCCTCCTTCCCCGGTGCCACCATGTCCCTGGAATTTAAACTGCTCTGCTGCAAATGGTTGTCTTCTCCTGCGTGTGTTGGCCACCATCCAAGGTCCAAAGGGGGCGTCCGAATGAAGATCAGTGGGTTTATCATTCGGTTTAGTATTCGTATTCGACGTATTCACCTGTTCCCTACCACAGCCTTCCGACACATGCCCATAAATCCCACACTTAAAACAGATAGAACTTAACCCCTCATACTCCACTCCAAAAACCTTCCCATTGACATCAATTCGTGAAACTAGGGGTTTTCTTAAGTTCACCTCAATGCACACACGGGCATATCGACCTCTTTCAACTTTCACAGAAGTACTATCCACTTTAACTGGTTTCCCAAGGGCATTGCCAATTTTCAGAAGTGTTTCGTCCTTAAAGAATTCCAATGGTAATCCCGGAATACGCGCCCAAACCAAAGTCGCTGAAATGGATTCTTGATTAGGTGTAAAAAGGGGTTTCCACTTTCTTACTGTAATATAATGTCCCTGAATCATCCAAGGACCTCCGTATAGGGCCGTGTGATAGTGTGTAGATGAGTAAAATCGAACAACAAAGAAACCATCAGGAATATCAATAATCTCCAGTTTTCCCCCAAAAGCCCATAGTTCCGACAGTCTTTTCTCAAGAAGCTTATAAGAAAAAGATTTTCCCAGTACCTTGATGATCAAAGCACGCCTCCAAGGCTTCCACAACGCTCTGCACTCGTCCATGGAAAACTCCACCGTGGCTCTTCCCACCGTCGTGACATCCACAACCTCAGCAAGAGCAGCGTCATAGTTCTCCTGAAAATCATCCAGGGAGGAATCATCTTCTCCTTCTCCTATGTATGGCTCCAGTGGTTCGTCCTCTTGTTGAAGAATATTCACCCAGCTTCCAGTAACTCCAGACCCAGATTTGGTCGGGGAGACTACGTAATCGCGCCGTAGGTCATCCACAGCAAGTCTTTTGAACTTCTTCACACTCCTCACGAGTTGGTCTGTCTCTTCCGGGGAGGGGATGGTGATTTCCCCCTCCATCTATGGTTCGATTTGGGGCGCAGGGGAGGAACCCTAGAAAAGAGGAAAATTCTTGGAATCTTTATTTGAATCACTCATGAGTACGTTTTACTTGAAAGATTCACAGTTTTTTTTTATATATATAGTTTCATTCACAAATTTCATAACCCTTTTGCTGGTACCTCACGCTCCTAACTGAGTGCTCGTTGAGGAGATGATTGACTCCACCCATGTAATATGGTTAAATACTTGGAGCAAAAGGTCGATCATTTTCTGATCTCGAAGGTCTCTATTTTTCAGTCCCAATAAGAATTATAGAGGATGCAAATCAGGAGTCCAGTGGCCTCTTAGGTTGGGTGATGACTTACGCAGTGACCAACACAAGATATCCGCCTGCAAACCAGTCATTCGGACTAGCAGCAGTAGAACACCCATATGGTGTGTGTCTCTGGATTCGAATTCTTGACCGCTTAAAACAAATCTCAATCAGAGCACCAACTGAGCTATGATTGGGAGCAATATGGTTAAATAATTTGAAATACAAAAGAATAAGTGATATATTACTAGTTACTTATTTATCAATGAAATAAAAAGAACATATACATGGATTTTTTTCAGTGATCTTTGTTTCTAAGTTACCCGTATTTTGTGCTAAAGAAGAAAGATACTCGTGAATAATCTTTGAGGCGTGGTGAACAATTAACTTTTCTAAAGGCAATATTGTTTCTAAAGTAAATATTAATAGTTTTTTTTTTTTTTAAAAAAAGTAAAGATCAATAAAGAGACCATTTTCTTCCAAGTACAGCAAAGCTTTTAAATCTTCTCAAGCTAAAAGGGCAAAAGACTTGAAAGTTTTTGTGCATTTTATAGATGCATTCCGATTAAGAATAGTTTGTTTTTCATGAGTTACAACTTACAGGTGCGTTTTTTGATAATCGGCAAAAAAAGAGAAACAGAAGAAAGAAATAACCTATTTCTACGTCCTTAATGAACTAATAAAATACACATAGTGTACGTAATCATCTTGTCATAACCAATCCACACATACTTATCTAACACTTCTAGATGAATATATTCTATTACCACTAGCTTTTCTTTATTATTTTAACACCAACATGAAAACTTTGTCCCTCGGATATATGATGAAGAAATTCTAGACATGTATGCATGACATAGCCCGATAAAAAAAAAATCAGTGTGTTTAGTAACATAGCTTTTAATGACTTGTAATGTGAAGATTTGAATTGTGATAATGTTTTAGATTTAAATCATTCGTGAATTATTTGTTAACAAATTTGGAGAGTTGTTTAGTACAATAAAATTTTTGATTTACGTACCTTACTCAGGACGTGCCTTAGAGCAACCGGTAAGGTTGTTGTTATATGACATTGGGGTCAAAAGTTTGAGCCGCAGAAACAGTCTTTTGTACAAGGTGTAGAGTAAGATTGCGTACATCAGATCGCAAAACGATTCAACTCTTTCCAAACTTTGTGCAAATGTAGAAGCCTATGGCACCGAAAACGCCTTTTACCTACAATGCAGTTTGGTCGGAAATTCAACATTTTTCTATAAACTCTAGGCACATTTAGTTTAGTGGACTCAGACTAGGCCTGTCAAAACTTACCAGATATCCGACATCCGAATTCGAATTCGGCTGTGCGAATCGAATATGGTAAGAGCTGTACATTCGTTTCACCGTATTCGAATTTGTATCTGAATAGTATTAGAAAAACAAATACGAATATGGTATAGTCATTACCGTATCCGAATATCCGTATCTGAATAGATATTTTTAAAATTAAATAAAAATATATAATAAAATATGTAATAATATATAAAAAAATATGTAAAAATATTTATTTTTAAAATTTTAAAAAAATATATATGAAAATATGTATACGGCCACTATACCACTGTTGTAAATTTGCTGATTTCGAATTCGGATATCCGGATTCGGATATTCGAACAAATTTGAAATAGATATAATAGGGATTCGGATATCCGGCACCGAATTCGAATCCGAACAAATTCGAATTCGGATGACTTCCTAAATATCCGTCTGGATTCGGATACGAATTCGGATATAGTTAGACAAAACCGAATTCGAATACGGATACTGTGTTACCGTATTCGTTTTATCCGTTTGACATCCCTAACTCAGACGTCAAAAGAAAGTGTTGTTCGAAATATGCGTCATTAGACTTGGAAGCAATGTACTAACCACTCCCCACGAAGAAGCGACAATGCGTAAAACAAAACCGAGCTACTTAGTACTCCAAGATATAGCTCAGTTTGTATTTAGATTGAGAATTGTTCTAATAGATATAAAGTTTAATTTTAGATATACGCACAGTCTGAATGTTGTACTGCTGTCTGGTCTAAAGATCCATTTTACATTGGACACCTTATGTAGACTTTTTGTGCATCACCTCTATAAGCTAAGAAGTTGTTGAGTTTTTGATTTACATCATCTACCATGTTCTTTAGGACTGAAACGAAGTCTAAGTTATGACCTTTTTACTCCAAATTGAGCTCCTCACAGGTATCACAACTAAGGATAATGTAGCAAATTTGTATAATATTTATTATGGTGCTTCATGATTTATGCTTGAGGTCCCATTTTCTGATTGTGCCAAAAATACATGTCATCGTCAGACACACGATGGCATTTTCTTTTTCTTTCTTTCTTTTTCGAAATATAGAGACAACGGTTTTTTTCCCCTCCCATTCATGATTCAACTGCCCCACCACTATATTGGCTTCTCACTATTGGAGTCACGGGTAGTTTGATAACTATAATATTCGGACTGTAGTTTTGGGGTCTCATGTCCAACCATATCCTACCATTGGGCGGCATGTACTTTTCATGCATAAGTTTTTTCAAAACGTCTAACCCAAAATTGTATTATATGATTCTTACCCGGCAAAAGGTCAAATCCTTGTCACCGAAGTCTTCCATCGTCCCAGTCCTCTACATATGCATAGAAGATATAAACAATAGTGTGATAAGACTTTTCTAACGATAAACTAGGCCAGCAAACATCTACTCTCAATTAGACCGGATACAGTAGCATAAGACAATAATGACCCAAACAAAATAAACCGTTCTTTCTCGTTCGTTAATGACCTAAAAATGCAAACACTCGCTCGCTCATTTATGGGACGAAAGTACTCGCTTGTTAATAGAACAAAAGTGCCAATACTTGTTCGCTTGTTAATGGTACGAAAGTGTCAATACTCGTTCGTTCGTAATGGACTTAACATGTTTTTATGCTCATAAGCTTATATACTCATATTTTTCTTGATTTATGATTTGTGAAAATATTTGCTAACTCTTCTTTTGCGGGATCAATAAAGAGAAAAGTAATACTTTCGTAATTTGCAAAATTGTTTTATAAAATGTTTTTTTTTTGTAAAATGTTATTGGACACACGCAATGGTTCCTCTGGTATATTTATAACTTATACGTGCTTGAGAAATATTTTTTTGGTACTAAATATGATGAAGGATTTGGAGCTAACACGGAAATTATAGTAACAAAGCAAGTTGAACTCCATCTGGATGGCGATAATATAGGCGAATTTAACATGGATTTATGAGCACAACTTGAAGGATAGTATTATTTATTTTATGATTAGAGGTTGTTTTTATTTGAGTTTCTATTAGTAGATTTATATATTGGAATATTTAAGAAATTATGACAGATATTAGTGTTTGGACATGACACTTCGTTTTAGTTGTTTCATATGGAAATAGTTTGATTTCTGGATTTCCTATTCTAACTCCAGTAAACCTACGGATCGAAAATAGAGTATTACAGAGATGCCTATAATTATTTACTATGATAAGTTAGAAACATGACAAAAGCAATAACTAGAATTCCAAAACTATTTATTTATCTAATACTCAATTCACTTGTATTGGATTTTCAGATACGTGAGTATGGTTACATACACCCGATCATTCCATATTTCGTTATAGGCGAAAGGCAATGAGTAATGTTGTTGTCGTATATATCTATCAATTTGTTAAAACTAGTGGTGAAGAATTACCTGGACAAAAATGCGGTTGTACTGAGAGACAGTCTTGAGAAGATAATCAGTAGACCATTTGATAGCGATCAAAGCATTCCTCAAATCATCTGGGCTCATCATTTCCTTAAATTCCACCACACTCCAAGCCAACATCGTCGTACTAAAAGCCATCGGAAAACCAAACTTCACATTATCTCCGGCATCATAGTAACCGCCGGTCAAGTCCGTATTATAAGTCCACCCATCTCCAAGCCCAGAATGTCCCCTCCAATTCAGTCTTTGATCATCTGGCAAGTACCCTGACCTCTGCCCCTCGAAAAATAGTATACATTTTGATAAAGCATCTCTATAATCATGTTCTTTGTCAGCACTAGTAAACAAGAACATTTGTCCCAGAAAAAACAGGACAAAGACTTGGAGAATTTGCAAAGAAGACAACTTCATCGTGTAGTACCAAAAGAAATAGAGGAAAGCTCTGCTTTTTGGAACTTTTTTGTGTGTATTATGAAATGGGGTGGTTTTTATTTTCTGCATTTGAGGTGTTGATGTTAATATAATTGGCGTCACGGGGGAGAAAGAATTGGAGGGAACAATTACTAGGGAGGGCGAAGAAGATGGTTTGTATTTTTTTTATGTCAGTTGGAAATCACATGCAAAGAGAAATGTGACTCCACTTATCCCACTTTGCCACTATCTATAGCCAACCATATCTATAGTAATACATACATCACTACAAACCCCTTATCACTGTTATCACGTATCGTGTGGTGACACATGGAGTGAGAGGAATGAGGAGCAAGAGATTCTATCCCACATCATACATGATGATGGGATGAGTTGCTTTCTCTGGAACTTTTCATTTTCTTTGTGTGTGGGATCTTTTTTTTTTTTTTTAAGTTTATCCCTTATTTAGAGATTCACTTCTTTAATAGTGACGTTATGATTTTAGGTATATTAGGTACTATTGGAGCAAAAAGGTCATACCTTGGTCATGACGGTCTCTATCGACCCGGTCCCAAAAAGCATCGTGGAGGATGCAAATTAGGAGTTCAACGGTCTCTTAGGTTGGAGAGGTCATACACAAGGAGCTCACTGCAAACTGGGTCTTTGGCCCAGACAGCAGTGAAACACCCACACTATGCGTGTTCTTAGAATCGAACCGTATACCTCTTGGAACAACTCTTAATCCGAGTAATAATTGAAATATGACATAGGACAGTTAATTAGGTACTCTGAATGTACATAATGAGGGGACGAGCTATGACATAGGGCAGTTATGGTTTTAGGTAATTGGGTACTTTGAATGTTCTCAATTTATTGAATGCACTTTGAGTGTTTTGGGGAGAAAAATTTATAATTGACGGCATCTCGTGAGTCCTGATAGTTTCAAATTTGGTAGATAAAACATCATCTCGTCAATCTTTGTAAACTAGGGTTACTTTTACATATAATAAAATAATATTTTTAAATACTAAAAAATATTTATTTTAAAATGAGCCTATATAATATATATATATATATATATATATATATATATATATTTAGAACGAGTCTTTCTTAACTTCCGCATTGTTTTAGTTCAAAGGGTTTGGTGAAAAGAGAATATGCAAGTAAAGTACCTGTTATTTCATATTGAATTTTCTCGGAGCAAAAGGTTTAGCCTTGTTGGGCCCACCGATCCAGCCTCAAGGAGCATTGTAGACGATACAAATCAATATCTTAGCGGTCTTCTAGATTGGATAAGGACTTATGCAGTGACTCATAAAAGGTATCCACTGCAAACCAGGCCTAACAACAGTAGAACACTCACACTGTGCATTTCTCTAGATTTAATTTTTTTTCCCTGCTTCTACATCATAATGGTCCATTTCACATAGACATAACGTAATCTCTCATATAAAAGGTTGATTTCCGTATCTTAAAATTTTATAGAAAGAGTGAAGGGAAAAAAGGCACGTGTTCTATTCAATGCAACTATCCTTAGATTTTTTATACGAAATTTTTAGAAGCTATAGAAAGCAAGGCAGAAAGGGAAAACGGCACAAGCACTACTCACTAGTCTTTACCATCCTCAAGTGTTTCTTTGTACACAAGTTTTATGTTACTTAGGGGTAACTAGTGACACAAGGTTTATCTATATGTAAAGCAATATGTTGGACTAAATAGGAGCCCACATATATTATATACATTTGATTGGTAAAAAAACAACTTGTAATACGACCATAGTAAAATACATTAACATACCATAAGGAAACGAGACAATGCATTTAAGTGTTGGGGAAGGGTATTCAATTTGTGCAGAGTGGGACTTGAATTCTCAATATAACTGATGGAAGATGGAAACCGTGGAGTCAACAAAACCATATATCTTTGTCATAATACACTAGTTTACGTTTCCAGTCGTTTTCCTTTCATCCTGGCTTGTTTGTAGCTTTTCCATTAATATCTATAAATATACTTGTTTCACTAATATTTTATTATAAATGTACACATTTCGAATAGAAACTAACTTTTAGAGTTTAGTGGGCAAATTGAAAAGAAACCCTTTAGCTACTTTAGTCATGTCACTTGATCAACCCCTCTCCGTTGAGCGAAAGTTATCTATCATTTTTTTGTTGACTAATTCAATTCTTGAAGTGCTTAGAAATAGACGTCCGTTGGTAAGACAATAGAAGAAAGAATTCCTTCTCGCTAATATACCAAGTTCTTTATCAAACACTTTGCTACTAGCTTTTATGGAACATGGTCCCTGTTACTTTTATAAATCTGTATGACGTGAATTACATCCATATCAATGACACGTATATCTATATATAATTGTATGCGCCTCTATATAGCGACAACCGAAGAAACAAGACAGTATAGTCTTAAACCTCCATAACTAAGATTTCCGGTTCGAATCTTGGCAGCGATAGTGTGGGTGTTTGGGTACCGTTAGTTCTTTATACCGGAGCGGGTTATGGTTTAGAAACTTGGTGGACATCAAATTTAAGTTTTCATCTAAAAAACCGATTGACGAGGTCGGATAGTCTCGTCAAGGTAAAAGTCGAAATATCCGGGGTTTAAGACTGTCAACCCTCCGTCACTTGTCTTCTTAGGAAACCTGAGAAAGGAAAGGACGCGTTAAGGGTCCCAGGGCGCTGCCCCGGGGAAACCCTCCGACGCTCAAGTCAGTTGTGGGCATTTTAGCGTATGGCTTTAACTGAAATATAGGTCTAATGAAACCTGTTTGAGGTCGGCCAAGGTGTAGGCCGAGCTGAGATGAGAACAGCGGGGTGTTTTCTGACTCGGGATTTGGACTTGTATTTTTGGCCTCCCCCTTCTTACTGTTGGAGTAGCCCTTTTATAGCTGGCGAAGCTGGGAGCTGCGTGTCTCAGATGGTTGAGAGGACGACGTCTGGCCCGCTTGCATGGTAGCCGTGCAGCTGCTAAGGATTGCTGTACTGGCACCTTTCCTCTGTATGATTAGCATCTGGAAAGGTAGCTATTGTATGTAGACCACGTAGCATACAGCTCTGTGACTGTTGTAATCTGGCCGAGATCAATAATCAGTGCCATGGTCGAAAGCAGATCCGAGGCCGAGATGGAACTGTGAGAACTCGGATCCCTTTGGCCGAGCTGGTTGTGCCCGCTCTCCCAGATGTTCGACTGCTATTAGGGCCGAGGTGTCATTTTGAAGGGCAGAAATGCCGGGGTCTTGTGATAAAATGCTTGGGCCAAGGTTCTGGCCAAGCTATTCCAGTTGGTAACTGTAGCTGTGGTAAGATCCTTTGGCCGTGGTAAAGCCGTTGAGCCAAGGTGGATCCCTTAGGCCGAGGTGGAACCCTTAGTTCCAGTAGGGTAGACCATGTAGCCGGGATGACGTGGGGCCTCTGTGGCCGAGGTGAAATACTTGTCCGCGTGGGACTTGGTCAGTCACCAGGCCGACCTGCGGCCCTTAGTCATTTCCGTACTCTTGCTCTAACGTTGACTGTCATTGACTGACGGGTGAATTTCTTGGTATCATCACCGATGAATAACCCGATTTACATCCTCTACACAACCACTTAATATTGAGATAACTTTAAGGTCAGATGACATTTTGCATCTATCTCTTATGGTCAAATCGAACGTAAAGTTTACACTGTACTTCTACTTTCACTCCCTACCTATTTAAGAACTAATCTTTAAGACTAGTAAAGCAAAGGCCCTTTAGCTCACCGACACAGGATAGGATCCCCTCAGCGCAAGAGGGTGCGGTAACGCATGACCGCGTGACACGTGGCAGCAAGAGGGGATGGTGAGACTAGATGCAGGTAACTCTCATCTAGCCTTACCACCCCTCTTGCTGCCACGTGTCTCATGGTCACAAAGGGGTGAGGAAAGTGGGAGTGAGGAGATCTCAACCCCACCGACACGGGATACAAAGGTCAACAAACACTATTCACAATAACTGTAATCATGATTTGAATTACCTGATTCAGGTTATGTTTATATTAGTTCAAATGTATATAGTCTAATTAAATAAAATTTATTAAATAGAATATTCAGTTTAATTACTGTAATGCGTTTTAAATGTTATTATGAGATAATTGGTTTTTAGAAATAATGATGGTTAGATTTATCTAGAGACTATAAAAAAATATAGGCACCCATACACGTGAACGCACACATACATTCGCCCTTTTAAGTGTGTTTCTTTGTGTGTTGAACGGGTTACTCCACGGAAGTTAATGAGCATATAACGTGCACCAGAACCTGGTTGATTATGTTAATGAATTATTACTTTCATGATTATCAATAAGTGTCATGATTTTCTTTCCTTAACCGTGATGTCCAATACAATTTTTACAGAATCGTGGTGTGCCAAAAATCAAATAAGTACACAATTGTTCTATCAAACTCGCCGTGCATTTCACACGATTGTTTTGACAGAACCAAGATACATAGTTTTAATTTCAAGTTTTCCTAATAACCAATATATGTTTTTTCCTTTCCCGGACAAATTACAAATACAATGTATTAACTTTTTCCCAGTCATACTATTACTTAAAAAGCCAAACAACCAAAATTCAAATTATAGATAAAATCATTCTCCACCTTGGACTCAATAACGTTGTTCATCGATCGATCAATAATAAACGACACATAGACCTGCCTGAGGGGCCCCCATATGCCACTTGTCCTCTCCCTCCACAGTTGTGGCAGATCATGAAGCCATACACTCCCGACTCATATGCCCCACCTAGCCGCAGTTCCGGCGAAAAATGTCCCGATATCCACCAGCACCACCGCCACTGCCACGGAGTCCACTGTCCCTGGGTTCCAACATACTACCTTTTGGGCAATCTCTCGCTACATGACCAGATATGTTAACATAAATTGTGAACAGGATCACTTTGACAATCACGAGCCAAATGACCTGCCTTCCTGCAGTTCTTGCATGCTTTGTCATTAGTACAATCAGCAGCCATATGTCCTTGCTTGAAGCAGCTATTGCAGAGCTTCACGTCACCAGGTGGCTGATGGGGTAAAATTTATTCCAAGAAGCAAATACAAAGTTATGTTAGGTGAGTGGTCAACGTTACTTCACGAGGCCAGCGGCAAGTCAACTTTGGCGTCTTAATGTCTTCTCGGCCTAACAGTAAATCAAGGTTAAGTCATCTGCCCGGCTACTGCAAGGCTCAACAATCCTGGGTCCTCACGTCCGCAAGACCCTACCTCTTCCTTTTGAGCCCGGCCGTTGAGGCCACCCTTTGAGCTCTGCCATTGAGATGAGATTTTTACCAAAAGCCACCTTTGAACTCGGTTAGGACATCTTAGCAGACTCTTGCCAGGTGTCCAATGTAGCAAGGCGTTACAACACCTGGCGCCACATGGCAAACATGCAGGTACACCCGCCAGTGCTGGCATAACACGTGTCACTAACTCAATAACTGATACATGCATTGGATGCCCCGAGCACATAAAAGCGAAGAAAGAAAGAGAAAGAAGGACAAGTCCAAAAACAAGACAGTCACAAAGAAATTCACCATCTTATTCACCGTAAAAACAGTAGAAGACCAGGTTTTTACCATAAACTGAAACCTCATAATATAGAATTCCCTCGAAAATGTCTAAAATTGATCTGAGCGTCGGAAGATTTTTCCCGAGACCTCTAACAGTTTTTCTTTTCGTATGTCAGCAAGGAGATATACTCTATTCACTGACGGAAGAGTAACAACGTTTTATGTTCCGATCATCTCTGATCCTTAATGAAGATCCGACTTCATCAGTGGCAAAGGAGATGCATCACATTTCTTGGCTCGGTGTCCCGCCTTACCACAGATATGGCAGATTCCTTCATTTGGACAATATGCAGCCATATGTCCCGGCTCTCGGCAATTCCAACACAGATTTTGTGGTGCGTTCTGCTGCAATGTGATTGACAAACAATCAAATATGAACATTACCAAGTTAATAACCAAAGTAGCAATAACATCCTTTTTCATGTTTTCATTAAGACAAGGAATGTATATAACAGAGAGTTCCTTGAGCCCCTTTCCAAAGCCTCTAGAAGAAAAGCAATTCTTAGGACTGCATGGGCAGTACACCTTAGTGGGTAGTAAATTCAGGAAACCAGACCCTCTAACCCTCTAACAGCAAAAAGCATAATTCTGAGCACGAAAAGAAAAAAAAGTTTTTGGTGCACTAGGCTTCCGCGTTTACGTAGGGTCTGGGAATGGACCGGATCACTTTGCGGTCTGATGTACACAGACTTGTCCTACACTTTGTACAATAGACTGCTTTCGTAGCTCGAACCCATGACTTCAAGGTCACAAACCAACAACATTATCAGTTGCTCCAAGACCCGCTCTCTTCTCAGCACTAAAAGAAAGACATTCAAATAAGCACAAAAAAAAGCATGTATTAATTATCGTGTACGTCGTACATAGACATATCTTTAGTTTTGAATGTCAATCAAGCTTCTTTGTGAGTGATGAGAGTTCTGTGAAATCCTACAGCCTATATCGATTATGAGAATTATAAAATAAGTGATAACTAAAACTGAGCATTTTGAAACATGCGTGCTATGAGCACAATTGTGCACTTAAGTTCTTTAAAGCTGTGATAAAAGCTCTTCTTAAACCAAATTTATGAGCCTAGCGCACTGACTGCAATATGCCAACCACTTCCCCCCATCCCCAATTCCCAATCAAAGAGTACGATAGAAAAAGAAAAACTACCCAGGTAGACCACAACTTTGGCATGTCGTGACGTTAGGACATTCCCGGGCAAAATTACCTGGTCGCTTTCAGTTCTTGCAAAGACCATTCTGACTGTAAAGAAGATTAAGCCATTAGGAGTTAGAAGGAAGTTAAACAAAAACATCCCAATGAAACTTCAAACTAAAACTGATGAGTTTGATTGCCAAATTCAAGGGTCACCGAAGAGAAGGACAGAAGAGGAAATGAAAATGAGAGAAAATATTGTGTTAATGTGATTCAGCACTTATTACACAACAAAACAAAAAAAAAAAAAGATCCCAGCACAACCAGCATTCAACAAAGAATATACAAAAACATGACATGGTTCAGAAAAACAAGATACATACAACATTTGCCTACAACCTACGTATAAGAGATTCATATCTTCGTTATTTGCTAGTACAAATTTCTATTTCCAATGGATTCAAAGACACACCCTTCTTTGACTTTAGAATATGATGGAATAAAGAAAAATGACTCACTAATTTGGCTGCGCTTCCTATACTGTGAAGTAGCAGTTGATCGACACAGCTTGAAACAATTTTTATTATAGGTCATCGGGAAACAGTCTCTATGTAATTCCAACACATGGGTATGGTTGCGTATATTCGACCTCTCATACTTTGCCATTGGCAGAAACCTTCCAGATAATGAGATAATGTTGTTGTTGTTATTATTTGCTACTAGTACAACAAACAAAGACAAGATACATATAGAGCAAACACACTGGTGATTATATGAATTAAGCAACTAAAAAGAAAAACTCGTCTTGAGGCAAAAGCTTCTTCAAACAAGAGCTGATGTATGATCAAAAGGTACAGGCAAAAAAGTCTTCGAAAAAAGAAACTTGATGTAAGTGGTGCATGCAAGTCCTGCCTAGAACACATTAAACTCAACAGCTACTATGTCACTGAATCAATACAACAACACATCTAAAAATTCAGCTAATACGTTCAACATGATGCCTACCTGTTGTCCTCCACAAACTCTATCTGAAATCTCTGCTTAATATTTTTTTTTAAGAAAAAGAAAAGAAAAAAACCCTCTAACATTAACCCTCTTGGAAGGGAATGCTATTGGATGATGCCTACCTGTTGTCCTGCTCCTGCTCTTGCTCCTGATTCGGCTAATTGAGCTCATTTCCAGTTCTCCCTTTACATTAACAAGAAGCTATTGAACCGCAAATATACCACCACCAACGCTGC
Organism: Eustoma russellianum; assembly: GCA_036186865.1. NCBI lineage: Eukaryota > Viridiplantae > Streptophyta > Magnoliopsida > Gentianales > Gentianaceae > Eustoma > Eustoma russellianum. The sequence continues at coordinate 38,791,732 of AP025048.1, read as the reverse complement.
TGCCTCCTCCCTGTCCACCATAACCACACACCCAAAGCCAAATCAATGACTGCGAAGAAAACCTTTACTTGACCCCCCTACCACCAAAGTCATCTTTGGTAAGAAAATGTTTTCAACAAGTAAACCCACCCTACATCAGTTATAATACAGAGATTGGCACCAGGAAAAACAAAGTAAAATTTGCCAAATCTTTTTTCAGCAGTTAAACATTTCCCCCGTATGTCAACAACTCGCCACTAATATATAACCATTACTCTCCCAGAAAAACAATTCTGCTTGCAACTCCAGCTTTGAATTGTACTGCAACTCCAGCTTTGAATTGTACTGTCTAACACGCTGAGAATTTAAAGGAACAAACGAAACAGAAGCACGTCATCGAAGTAAAGATTTTCTTGCTACCAAAATTTTTTCTTCCAATAGATCACCCGAGTCCGGCAAAACTAGGAAACTAAAGTGTAAGCAATCAGACTGTGGTTTCATGACTTCCTCTCAAAAAGATCAATGTATATCAATACTCATCCATCAAGAGGAAATCATAACAGTCGATGCAGTCTGAGTTATATACAGATTAAGGGTAAAATTGCAGGCATTTACCTTGGTGGTCTTTTTTGGATAAAAAAGTGAATCGCTATTCTGCTGTAGTAGTCTTGTTTTTTGCTTCGTTTCACAAATGATTAGCTATTAATTAATGCAGGAACATCATTTCTCATTGCCGCAACGTGAGACAGAAAAGCGAGGAAATGATATTGAAAAAATGCGCGATGAACTGAGGTATGATGGTTTGTATGCAAGTCAGAAATCTGAGCGGAGGACTTGTTCTAGCATTATTGTGTACACTTATCCACGTATTTGAGCATTATCAATGAAAGTCTTTTGGTCTTTCCCTGTTTTCCCCGGCTGGCAGGAAAATGACAAGTTTACTGCTGGATAACGGTCGGATCTAAATCTTGAGAGGAGGTTAGAATAAAGAGCTGTAATTTACATTTTCCCTTTTGTTTGCTGGTTCAGTTTTTAGTTTCATGGAATTAATATTATTCCTTTGTCTTACTTTGTATGAGAGCAGGCGCATCCGAGATGAGCTTGCAAATCAGAATGCAGAAACAACCAACCTTACTAACAAACTTGACCGGGATGAGCTGTTACATCTTGAAAAAAAGCTTGTCAATTGATTCTGCTACTGGTATAGCCTGCGTGGTGGAAACAAACCTTCTTATGATCTCCAGGAATGGTGATGTTCTTATTATCTTACATATAACCTTACAGGAAATTCATGCATTGAGAGCCCAACTGGAAGCAGCCAAGTATGAGGTGATGAAGTATTGTATAGGTACCTTAGCTTCCATCTCTGCCGCTGGTTTGGCTGTGATTCGCATTTTTAGTGTTGACAAGGCGATGTGAAATTGGGACAGCTAGGCTTCGTTCACATAATATTTTTTCTTCCAAGAGAGAGTTTTACTAACAGGAAGATTGGAACAGAACAGGGTACATATACTCTCATGCTGGTGACTGGTGACTGGTGATCTTGTTGCACATCTAGATTTTTCCAATATCTTTTGTTAACATTTTAGGTAGAGGCAAAGCATGGAAGGATGACTATAGAATTCCAAGTAGGAAAACTGAAAATATAATTGTTGAATTTTAAGTCTATGGATCATCTGACCTATTTACTATGCCATTTTCTAACCTTTGCAAGTGTTATCAGTTAGATCGACACAGCTTGACGCATCATTATGGATCATCGGAAAACAACCTCTGTGTGTTTCTAACATATGGGTATAGTTGCGTACACCCGACCCTATCATACCTCGTCATAGATGGAAGTCTCTGAAGCAATGAGATAATGTTGTTTCTCATACATCGCCATAGATAGAAGTCTCTGAAACAATGGGGTAATGTTGTTGTTGTTGTTGTGTTTATGGTTTACATACATAACTTGATTTTATAATTTTCAAGTTTGGAGTAAAAGGCGTCACCGCCACAATCTCAAAGAGTATTGTGGAGATGCAAATCAGGAGCTCACCGGTCTTTAGGTTTGGTGAAGACTTACGAAGTGACCCGCATAAGGTGTGCCCCCGCAAACTAGGCTTTCGTCCTAGCAGCAGTGGAACACTCACACTATATGTGTCTCTGGATTCGAACTCTTGATCTCTTGAAGTAAATCTCAACTCGAGTAACAACTGACCTATAATTTTCAAGTTTGAGTAGAGATAGATATGACTATATCTATTCAAACTTATTATCTGAGGCAGAAGTCACTAGTAAAGTTGGTGCATGTAAACTTTACGCTGTCTTTTGTGTCAATGTGCATATTTAGCTCCATTCTTAGTGGATAGTGGGAGTGACGGTGGGGGATGCCAAAATTCTTCTAACTAGCAAAGTCACCTGAGATCAGAGGAAGCCTCATATAAAACAAAATATGAGTCATTTAATCACGCGATATCACGTGTACAAAAAGTCTGTTGTTTACTTTTTTTCTTTTTTTTTAAAAAAAAACTCTTTTGTATACGTGGCACCGCGTGATTGGAGATCTCATATTTTGCTTCAAATGAGGCCTCCTCTGATCTGATCGGCAAAAAGGAGTTCTATATGATCCAATAGGCATCACCCTCGATAAAACTTTAGTTTGCGAGCATAAAGTTGAGTCACATGTTAGGTTAGAAAAAGATGAAGCAACCAAGATTACTATCCGTTGATTGCGTCGAGAGAAAAGAATAAATAAATGAATGAAAAACTTAATACTTTTCCTTATTTTAGTAATTGAGAAGTCTACATATTCATCTCATAGGGAGAGGTGTATACTAACACATAGGCTCTTGATACGTAAAAGAAATAGTTGAATGCTTTTTAATAGACAAAACTTCAAAAGTAAAAATGGTTGAAAGAAGACCATAAGTTAAAACGGTTTGATATATGTTTCAATAGATAGAAATTTAAGTTTAAACGGTTAGTTTTCATTTTTAAATAGAGTCAATGACACTTTTTTTTTGAATTTAGAATATGATCAATAAAGCAAAATGATTCACAAAATTGGATGTGTTTCTTATATTGTGAAGTAGCATTTGATCAACATATAGCTTGACGTATCATTATGAGTCATCGTTAAACCATCTCTGTGTTTCTAACACATATGTGTGATTGCGTACATCCGACTCTTTCATACTCCACCATAAGCGAGAGACTCTAAGTCAATGGACGTAAGGAGGTGGTTGTTTTGTAGTAGCTTAAAAAATGGTTCGAAATTCCCATTTCTTAAAAGATACACGAGATTTAAACTATACAACCCAAGTGAAGAATATTATCTTCATTAAATACGCCGTGCTTCACCACGACAAATAGCATATAGCATATGTAGCCGATACTCGTCCCACAAATGTTGATAGCATAGATTTCGGTTGATTTTTTCTTGTATAGTGGGTTTTGTACATTATGAAACATTTCACAGTTAATAAAACGATCCTTTCTTTGGAAAAAAAATATATATATGCACCGATCTTGTGTGTTCGAAACATATATGAAAAAATTGCATGTTTCTAATAACTGGTGACCACACTCCCACATGGCATGCAGTTACTCACATGATGTGTTACGGTCCCATTCCAACATGAACCACTAAGGCACTAACAACTATGGTTGCACGAGTCATCCCTCCCCTAATTTAAGTTGCTATCCATCTCAAGACTTTTCATCCTTGGACTCTAACGAAGGGGTGAGATCTGAAGAGGTTGGAAATGAGGTAAAATATGAGGCCTCCAATCATGTCTCGCCACGTGTAAAAAACATTGTCAGTGGTCCCACCACATTCAATTTTTTTGTAAAAAAAAGACAATTTTTTTACACGTGGCGGGACGTGATTGGAGGCCTCATATTTTGCATACTTTCCAACCTCCTCTGATCTCACCCGCTAACGAAGCTTCGTATTGCACTGTCTGGTTTAAGGGTTTGATATGACATCATAAGATATTTTATTACTAATGGAAATACATTTATCAATTACACGCTTATAATTCATTTTCTCTCTCAATGATTTATGTCATGTTCAATCTTTTATTTGTTCTTTAGTTGTGTGTGTGTGTATATACACACATACTTACGTGTGTGTATATATGTTTGTATATGTATCCAAGTAAATATGTATATGTATATATACATACATGTATACAGATACACATATGTATGTGTGTATGTATATAGATGTATATGTTTGTGTGTATATATGTATATGTGTATGTATGTGTGTATGCATACGTGTGTATATATATATATATATATTGTGTATATAATCTTTACCATATTCTGACATGTATAATAAAGAAAAAAGATACTTTTTCCTTATAAAAATGTTAGTTTAGTCTCTACTTTGGTTTGTTATAAAAATATTGTTAACTTTCTAAAAATAAAAATCTTAGCAGCCAAAATTTTCATACTATCTTTTCAATTAGCACTTGCATGATTTCTTTAATATATATTTATTATTCAACTAAGGAAAATAGAAACAATGAGCAAAATAATTTAACTTGTTTAAATTACATCAACCTCTTTCAATCATGTAATTTGAAAGTCAGATATCAAACATATTTTAAAAGAATCATATTTATAGGTACCAACTCATCTACGCACCAAACAAGCACGTTTCTTTACTTTTATTTTCAAAATTAGAGAGCATATTTTTTTTTTCAAGAAAGGAACGATTTTATAAATGATCAAAAGTAAAGCTTTACATGCGGTCACAAAAGGGCGTAGCCCAACTATGCACTACGGTGTACAGAAAAAAAGCGCAGGTTCTATCCCATACGCCAAAATAAGCAGTCTAAGTCTAGTTAGTGCTTCCTTCACAAAAATAGTAGGGTGTATCAATCTATCTGCTCAAAAAATTAGAGAGCATATTTGAATTCGAATTTATATGATACAAAAAATACTACTCAGTGTTAGACTCAAAAGTTTTTCACACCAAATCCCCAAGTTTCTTTTCTCAAAAAAAAAAAAAAACCCAAGTTTCTTTTCTCAAAAAAAAAAAGAAGATAATCCCCAAGTTTCAAGGGCTCCTGAGCAGCCAAGTCGCCACCAGTGGCGGCAGCCCGGCCAAATTCCAATATATTCTCGCCTTCCGGTTCGTAATTTTACCGGAAGAGGCTCCAAGCGTAAATCTAGATCCGCTAAATGTTTTTGGATAGCACTTACACCGGCAGATATTTTTAGATTGAGCTTATAGGACACAGCTTTGTTAGTATTCTCGATTGGATTTGACAATAATAAGTTCAGAGATCGATTCCAGAAACAGACATAGTGTTTCGCTGTTGCTAGGCCGAAACCTTGTTTGCATTGGACACCTTTATGTAAATCATAGCATAAAGTCCTCGTCAATTCAAAAAGTCAATGAACTCTTAATTTACCTCCTCTATAAATTTTTTTTTTTTATGGGCAGTGGAGCTCCTCATAGAGAGGGTATGTCCCTTGTGATATTTGTAGGTTGAGAACCCAAGTAACATGGGAAAAGATAAATGCTGCCGGGCCCCTACGGTCACCGACTTCCTTTTCTAAAATAGGGATTGGTCCCATGGTTGCCTCATCACAGTCACAGCTGTTTGGGAAACGTTATGAGTTGTACCCAACATGTTTTCTGCCAGCTCATTACATATACTCATGTCTAAAGGATGGGTTGAGATCTCCTAACCCCACTTTCCTCATCCCTTTTGTGATCATGCGACACGTGGCAGCGAAGGAGGGTGGTGAGGCTAGATGCGGATGACCCTCATCTAGCCTCACCACCCTCCTTTACTATCACGTGTCGCACGGTCACGCATCACCGCACCCTATTTGCGGTGAGGGGATCTATCCGCTAAGGGACACCCTTGGGTCCATCCTTTCTTCAATTATCAATTCTCATCTCTAAGATTCTATTAGCATCATAATAACATCTCATCATGCTACATTCCCTCTCTCACCATATCTTTCATCACTACTACGAATTTTTTTTATATTTTTAAGTGTAAGATAAGAGTATCAAATGTTCGGTTCAGATTAGAGAAGATAGAAATTGAAGAAAAATATAAATCTTTCAATCATACATTGGCACGTGTACAAAAATAGAAGAGATTTAAAAAATTTTTGTTTTTTAAAAAGAGTTGCGTGTACACGTGGCAGCATATGATTAAATGCCTCATATTTTGCTCTTGAACCCTCAAATGTTCTAATAAAAGATACAAATGTTTTTTCTAATAAAAAAGTTCAAATAGAAGGTTTTGCATTACATAACCAAGTCATTGCAGCATGACTTAACGATTACTCACACATAAAAGATACATAAATTATAACGTATTCAAATGTAACTACATGGGCGTTAAGCGAATCAAACAGTTCGCAAATTGTTTGAATTCGATTTGTATTTGGTTCAAGTTCGTTTGTTAATTTTACTTAAATGAGCCAAATTCGAACACCTATTTAGGTTAGTTTAGTTAAACGAGCTGAACTGTTCGCGAACTGTTTGGCTCGTTTAAACAGTTATAGTGTTATCGAGCAGAACTCGAACTAATTTTAAAGCTCGTTTAGCTAAATGAACCAAACTGAATAGTTCGTTTAGCTAAATGAATCCGAATTCGAAAACCTAGTATTCAGCTCGCTCGGTTTGTTAATGCCCCTACTAACCGATAATTGTTTGTGAAATATGAGATATACATACATAGAGACTGGACTTTGATACCTTAAACACAAGTATCCATTGACATGATTTTATCTACTGAAAGAATTGTAGTAAGAAGAATAATAAATAGCAACACGTATTAAATAGATGTCGAAATAACATGTTTAAATGCACATGAGATGCAATTTAAGACTAATAAGGAAACGAAAACAAGACAAAATACATCCTAGTCATGAAGCAAACCGGATAAGTATTGTAACGTTAATATTTATAATTATATAAGTTTATTAGTCTTTTCAACGACCTTCAAAAGCCGCCGAACTGTTTTTGAATTATTCAACTTCTTTGCGTTATGACCTATTACCCATTCAACTTGACAACTTGCCAAATAAATAGGACAAAATAATTTACAAGATAAGATTAGTCATTCAAATTGTTATTTTCCATCTAACAAAAAGGGAGAATTCGAAACTTGTTGTTTTAATAAGAAATTTTATAAATATGGTATGTTTTACAAAAATTCAAAAAATAAGCAAAGTGTCCTTGTGAATGACGCCTTAAGGCATAATTTCGATGACATCTTAGAAGCACTCCTAAGATGCCATTTCCAAGAGTGCCTTAGGGCAAAAATGCCTTGCGGATGTAAAACCACTCTACTAATGATCTATTGTGAATGACGTCTTAGGTGCCTTAGGCGCAATTCTGACTAAGGTGACTTAGGTGCCTAAGATGTCACTATTTTTTATATTTTTTGTATAATATTTCTATTTCATCATCGATCATTAGTTGTTTACTATTTATATAACTTGTTTACCGTATTTGTACTATTTATTATATTTTTACAACACCGATCGAAATTAATGACAGAAATCATTTATAACTTAATAATGTAATAATATTAATAATGCATAAATAACATTTGCGTAATAAGAATATCATTAGAGTTAGGGTTAAGGTTTAAAGTTGGGTTAGGATTAGGGTTAGGATTAGGATTAGGATTGAGGTTTAGGGATAAGGTTGAGGTTAGAATTAGGGTTTAGAGTTACGGTTTAGGGTTTAGGATTAGAGTTTGGGCTATAGTTAAGGTTTACATAGCATATGATTATTGCAAAAGTGGTACTAATATAAAATATTTATAACATAATAACATAATAATATTAATAATAATATCAATGCATAAATAACATTTACATAGTAAGGATATCATTATATTAGAGTTAGGTTATATTAGGATCAAGGGTTAGAGTTTAAGTTTAAGGTTATAATTAAGGTTGAAGGTTAGGGTTGAAGGTTGAGGGTTACGGTTAGGATTATAGTTTCGCGTTAAAGTTAATGGTTAGAATTTAGAGTGAAGACTAGAGTTTTGCTTAATACGATATTATGAATGATGTCTTAGATATACCTCTAAAACATCATTCACAATGGCGCTTTAAGACTTTTTCAAGACGTATTCTATTTAAAAAATTTATTATTAAAACTATAATATTTTTCAAAATCCACCTTGTATATCTTGAAGCTACTCACTAACACACTAGTACAATATAGCTCTATTATCATGTCATTTATGCAGGTAGAGCCGGGGGTCTCACTGGAAGCAGACTCTCTATCCCTTGTGATAGAGGTATTGTCTGCCTACCACTTACCCTCCTCAGACCCTAACGATAGCTTCGTTGAGATATACTGGGTTCGGATGATGATGATGAAAATCCACCAACAAAAAAGACAACATAAGGAACGCAGAATGAATATATATAATTCAACTAGTGAATAACTAAAATCTTACCATTTTAACTACAAATAAATATTAATAAATACTAAACCAAAGTCCTAAACCTATAGCCAGAATAAAAATTGCGTTACAAAATCTTAAGCCTACCGGGACCACAATCCAGTCAAAAAAATAAGTATACATTTTGAACCACGACCAATTACCAACCTACGTCTATCAATCTGACCGGTTTAACTATTTCATGTTAACCTACCCACCAACTAACTCCTCAAAAACTCGGGACCATGTGAGCCAAACCAGTCTCGGTCGGACCAGGAACCTCCTTCTTCCGCCTCATTTCCAAAACTTTCCGGTGACTATTTGAATGCATTTCCTGAGAGAAAGTCGGACTACAAGCCGGTCTATACTCCGGAAACAACCGACCGGACTTGAAACGAACCCCACAAGCATTGCACAAAGTTTTTGGACCGAGGGGACCGGCTCGCCATTGTGGAGTCTTCTGAACTTGGCAGTGGCTGCATCTGCGCAACCCCTGTGACCCATTTGAACCAGAACCGGAGACAGCTGCCGGTCCCTCTTTTCGTTTCTTAGCCGGCGGTTTTTCAACACTAGAGAACAACTCGACGTCCTGAACCGGGTTCGCGAAGACAAATGGCGACATGGACGAGGACACATAGGAAGACGACGAGGAAAACGACGACGACTCTGTGGTCAACGACGGCGACGCTGACCAAGTTCTCCGGTGAGCCTTTGGCCGCAGGCTTCTGGGTTTTCTCGGAACCAGGAGGGATAAACAAGGTACTCTTATTTCCTGAACCGCCGGTTCAAACCGCTTCTTCACAAAACTGCCGGTTTTCGTATTGAACCCACCGGCGGGGTATAACAAAGACAGTTCCGACTGAGAATCGTCGACGAAATGAGATAACCATTCAAGGCTCTCCAAATCATCTGCCTGTAAAAAAGAAACATAATCTTCAGAAAAAAAATGTAGACCTTAACTCCCAAATATTAAGAAATTAAGTTCGATGGTGCAAAAAATATTACCGGAACAGCGAGTTCGGCGGCGAGGAAGGACCCAAAATCGTCGGTTTCGGAAAAGGAGGAAGAATCCGACGAGTTAGTGAGGTGTTGAGAATTCACCAAAAGGGAAGATTTCTCCTCTACAAATTCAGACCCAGCGTCTTTAAAATCCTTGTCGGAAAAATCAAGGAGGTCGTCGACGGAAAAATCGTCGGCGGTAACGTTATTATGTCCTCCGGCAGCAAAAACATCGTCAAAATACAACGGTTGAGTGTTTTTAATAGCCATATCTCTTCGTAAATTTGATTTCAAAGCGCTTGTAACCATGCAAGCCATAATTTAAAGTCAAGTAACAGAAGAAAACGTAAAGGGGCGGTGGAAAATAACGTGAAATGAGAGGAAATGGAAGAAGATAAATACTGGTGAACAAATAGGAGAGGTTGCGGAGGAAAGAAGTAAAGGAAACGCAAAAAAGCAGTCTAAAGGACGGAAATTATGGGTTGAGATCAGAGGAGGTAAAAAGTGAGGTAAAATATGAGGTCTCCAATCACGCGTCGCCACGTGTACAAGAGAGGAGAGAGGTTTAAAATTTTTCTATTTTTAAAAAAAGCAATTTGTACACGTGGCGACGCGTGATTGGAAACCTCATATTTTACCTCACTTTTTACCTGCTGTGATCTCAACCGGGAAATTAGTGGGCGAAACTGGTGATGTGTTAGTGGCTTTTCTTTTGTTTCTCTTTTTATATATACGTTTTAAATTTTGAAAGCTAGATTTTGTTGCTTATCATTATTTCCCTTTTTTTATATATAAAACAACAAAAATAGTCATTATATTCTAACGTAATCAATTGATAACGCTAGCGTCTAAGGATGGTGAGAGACAGACAAACGATATTCTCATCTTAAGGATGTGGAGTTTTCATATATATATATATATATGTGTGTACACACACGTTATATATTTACGTTTCCCGGCAACAAATAGAAATAAATAATGGCTTCATAAGGTAAAGTCACGTAAAAAAAACCTAACACAAGTGATTATTATTGTCTGTATAAGGACCACATGTATCTTCTATATTTTATTTGTTATGAAACATGTATCATTCTCAAAACTTTTTACCATTTACAAATACACACGGGGCACACCACACATCCACATATAACAAATATATATATATATACACACACATATGTATATATATGTGTATATATGTATGTGTATATATGTGTGTATGTATGTATTGCAGGCCATTGTTTGTATATTAATGCGCAGATATTGATGCATATTTTGTTTATTAGGTTGACAATTGTGTTTTGCTTTTCCCAACAGCCATTTTAAATTTCAAGTTCCTGTTATTGAGAATAAATGTATACATTGGCTATTTCGATTGGAAACCATTAGGGTATTAACAATATATCTTCCAAGTCATAATTACCACGTTCATGCATGGAAATTAAATGGAAAACCGTGTTATAATATGCTGGCACCGATGACTTTTCTTATATTTGATCGGTTCTGCTTCTCTATTACATGATAGTAGTTGTCAATTTTAGACCCACCTTATGGTCTATTGGTCACATATTTTATATTTAAATAAGATATCTTTCTATGTTTTACTAGCGTGTTTCTATTTTTGTTAGCTTGAAGTTTTATTAAGTAATACGTTGCGTGCTCTAAACCTTTGATCATTAGAGACTTGAAGCACATCTTTTAATTAGAGGTTTGAAGTACTTCCTTTAATTTACATATGGATGTTGTCAAAAGGTCGTTTTACAGTTGAGACAAAGTTTGTCTCTAAATAAGTTTTTATGTATGAAAGTTTTAACCGTTAAACCAAAACTTAATCAGTTTAAGTACTACTTGCGATCCCGTTTGTTTGTCTTATTTTTATTTTAATTTGTCTCAAAATATTTTCATTTTTTAAAAAAATATTACATTTATAAATGAAAGTCTCACAATGCCTCTGCAACAATTACTACCATTAGTGTGGAATGCGAAATAAAGTTTTGATTAGAAAGATACAATACATATATTCTAATAAAATATTTTAATCACTATTATATTAAATGATATCTAATGACGTATGTCAAATCAACAATAGTAATATTTTTAAGACATAAGAAATAATAATAACAGGCTCGGATTGTAATTGAACAAGTTTATTTGTGTGAATAATTATATTAAATTTCAAGTTTTTAGTTGGTCATTTTTTTAAAGGCTTGGTTAGTTGGTGTTGGAGAAACCGAAAGAAGGATAATAAACAAAATAGAAGTCACCGTGTCATAGTTCAATTGATATTTGAATTGTGACGTTACTCTAATAAAGGTGCATGTTCAAATCGAGACATACGCATCATAAAAACAATAATGCTATCTGAGCATGGAAGTCAAATGTCTGAATTCGACTTAACTACTTGTTGAGTTACAGACCCGTTTGCAATTAGCTCTAAAATGATGCTGACTTCCTGATTTATAACTTCCACGCAGTTTAATAAGATAGTGTCACTTACTACTTTCGAGACTAAAGATTTAGCTTTTTTTTCCTCCAAAAATAAATAAAATAGAAATAAAAGTCATATAACGGAAAGCTGGAGTGTCTTTGTCTTTGTCAGGAAGGATTCAAAGGAAGTCACGTTGTGTTTTCTAGAGGAGTGTGCGCAGGGCAAAGTCATTACTCTCCATATTAAAACCCCCGCGCCATTTCTGTAAATGCATTCACTTTGGATAATTTTACCAACGGTTTACTTCTTTTTTAATATTATCCACACCGTCAAGCAAATATAATTCAAATGGTTTATGTTCGAATTCATGAGTCTTTTTTCCATGAAGGAATCATTTTATTCATGTACTAGACAAATTCGAATGTACATTAGGATCTATCTCTATCGTTTAGACTATATAATATCAATCAATAGTATTACATTCTTTATGCCATGCTAGTCTAAGATTTCGTAATCTTTCAAATATCATCTGAACCGCATCATACACACTTGATAGTTCGTAATCCTCTTTATGTAGTCTATTATTTCTTGATATCCAGCTTATCGGAAATATAAAGTCATTGTTCTTCCTGAATCCCCTCCCTTCTACCAAATTGCGATCAATCCAGTCAGTCCACTCTCATTGTCAAAAAACCGCAGCTCATTATGTCTAGGAAGAAGCCGAAGCCATACCTGTTTGGCGTGGGAGCAATCTCGCAGTCTAATTCATGGAGTCTTTGATATGCATCTCTTCAAAGTTTTAGAATGAAGATGTGTGCCTTTTTTCTGTCTAATTTAATAAGATTATGTTACTTACTTTATCAAAAATTACACTTGGTATGTTGTGACTAAATTAGTTTAGAAGATGTAACATGGAGGTTAGGAAAACTTCTCGACAAGTTCTATCAACCGGTATGGTAAAATGTGTTGGAAAAATACTATGGACCGCACTTTACGAATGCTAGTGGTACTATTTATACATAACCATTCTTATGTTAATATTTATTGTGGTCTTTATCACAATATCATATTTTTTCTATGAAAAAAATCATTCCTTATGTTAGTTGAATGATAAATTTCGAATCATAAGAGTTTTCTTTTGTGAGAACGAATCTTAGAGCAATTGGTAAGGTTGGTGATTTGTGACCTTGAGGTCACATGTTTAAGTCGCGGAAATAACCTCTTGCACAACAAAATGTAGGGTAAAGATGCGTACATCGAATTGCAAAACGATCCGGCCCCTCACCGAGTTATGTACAAATGCAGAAGCTTAGTGCACCGGAAACGCCCTTAATAGTTTTTTTTGTGTGGTATACGATGACAACAGTAGGTATGTTAAACGAACCGAACAGTTCGAGTTCAATTCATATTCGGATAATTATTTGTTAACGAGCCAAATTCGAACATGTATTCGAGTTCGTTTAGTTAACGAGCCGAACTATTCGCGAACTGTTCGGCTTATTTAAACAGTTATAATGTTATCGAACTGAACTCGAACCAATTTTAAAGTCCGTTTAGCTAAACGAACAGAGTCGAACTGTTCGTTTAGCTAAACGAATCCAAATTCGAAAATCTAGTATTCGGTTCAGCTCGTTCATTAACACTCCTAGACAGCAGAGGCCGCATGAATAGGCCGTACTTATAGCCCATGGTTCACGTAAGGTCCCAAACTAATAAATTTTTGTGCAAATAAATTTTTACTACTTTGTTAGGGTTTGAAACTCTCATGTATATTAATCATATTTTCTAGATAAATAGGAATTTATCTCCGCTGAACGTAGGTTAAATTGATTCAACTATATAAAATCTATATATCTCGTTTTTATGGCTTTAATCTTTTCTAACATGCAATTGCAATTGCATATTGTAATGCGAAAATAACAACATTATCTCATTACCTCATAGGCTTCTGTTTATAATAGGGTATGAGAGAGTCGGATGTACGCAGCTATACCTATATGTTAAAAACACCCAGAGGCTCTTTTCCGATGACTCATAATGAAAATTGCGTCAAACTGTGTCGATCAAATGCTACTTTACAATATAAGAAGCTAATTTAGTGAATCATTTTATTTTATTATATCATATTTTAAAATCGATGAAGAGTGTCTCATTCACTCCATTAGTAATGGAAACAATTGCACATTAGAATATAGTGATAAATATCCATGCCGCCCAGCGTCTTGAGCATTAAAAAACAAGCCATAAACCATGATCTCCACTATCTCACGTCTAGACAAAACCTACTCTCTTTTATAATGAAATGTGTTTAATTTTAGTTGTTTGATGACTTGATGTGAAATAAAACAATAAATATTTCTGATAACCGTCAAAAGGGCCATATCTACAAAGATTTTTATTTTTAAGTTGTACATTACGTGGAATTACTATGATTTGGATATTTTAACGTATTAGCTACGCGTCAATTTTTGAGAACTTAGTTAGCATAAGGAATTATTTTAATATACATTATCATCACAAATGTTCAAATGTCACGTAGTTTAAAGTAACGGAGCTTTCTATTCGTTTTGTTCTGGTTCGTCTCTTCTCTTGTCTACTCAAAACAAGATAAGGAATGTAAAACATTGTAAGATTAGATAAAAAGATGTTTTCGGTGTATTAGAGTCTCGTATTTGTATAGGGTCTAAGAAGAGATCGGATCGTTTTGCGATCTGATGTATGCATCCTTATCCTATACTTTTGTCTAGGGAGAGACCAGATCGCTTCGTGATCTGATGTATGAATCCTTATCCTATGCTTTTTTGTGCAAAAGGGTGTTTCCGCGGTTCAAACACGTAACCTCAAGGTCACAAGCAGCAATCTTACCAGTTGATCATAGATCATTAGTTTACATTTTTATAAAATGACATTTGAAAAGTTCACAAATAATTGATTGTATATATTTAGAAATTGAACCAAAAAAAGAAGCATGTTTTCATATATAATAGATGATTATGAATTTAAGACGCGTGAATCATTCTGCTGATCGTATTAATTGACGTTTCATGCAGATTATATTCAGTTCAAAAATATCTGAAATTGAAACTGTATTTATATTATATTACCAGAAGATAGATCGTGTTACATTTATCTTAATCTCAGAAACTTTTTATCTGTGTTTACTAAATTTTTTTATTAGTACACTAGTACATCATATCTCTATTATTGTGTCAGTCAGAGGTGGAAGCAAACTCTCTATCCCTGGAGGTATTGTTTGCCTGCTTTTTACTCTCTCCAGACTTTAGTGATAACTTTTTGATATCGTTGGAATATACTTGGTAGGTGGTTGTTGTTGTTGAATATAGAATTTATTAAATTCGTGGTCTTAACTTTAGCTCTTTTAGCTAATATCTAGTGTCCTCGTCTCTTTTGGCATGTGATAACATTAAAGATCTTCCCGCTCTATCAGTTCATAATTTCTGAATGAAAATAATCACAGGCCACGTAAATGAACGTTAGCTTTATTTTTAGTGGAGCATAAAATGTGAGAATTATATGCAATTATGTATTGACTTCTTTCACTAAGACGTTGAATTGAGTGTGTTTTGTGCCACATTTGATTTTCTTTCTTTAGAGGCCCCAACAAAAGAAGGAATTTTGAGTTGTTCTTTGGATCCAAGACTAACGATATGCTTCCTTGTGCAAGTTATGATCCAATGGCCGAAAGAAAAAAAAAAAGTGAAGTCTTAGTTTCTGATGGTTAGATCGATACTTTTATAAGATTTTCTAAACAAGAAGTTTTTGTCCAATTAGAATAGTGTTTTTCCATGTATAAATTTGATAAATAATGTATACGTTTTGCTAAAATCGTATAAACTCTCTACTTATGAAGTGTGTAATCTACATATATATATATATATCAAAAAAAAGGGGAGGAAAATCGAACTCAAGACCCGGGTGTGGGATAAATGCTACTCAACCGCTAAACCTAAAGGTTTTTCGCGTGTGTCTATATATATGTGTGTGTGTGTGCGTGTGTGTGTGTGTGTGTGCACGTACATACGTACGTACGTATGTGTGTATGTATATATGTATGTAGGTATGTATATGTAGCTACTTATTATTAGGTAGGTTTTGCAGAAAGAGCCTTCAGGGCATAGTCCAGTTGGTATTCGGGTTGTGATTTGATCCAAGAGGTGAAGAGTTCGATTCCAGGGACGCACACAGTGTGTGTTCCTTTGCTGCTTAGCCCAAGGTCCGGTTTGTGGGAAGACACCTTGTGTAGGTGACTGCGTAAGATCTCACCCAATCTAGGAGGCTGTTTGGCTCCTGATTTACATCCTCCACACATGTTCCTTAGAGGTGGGACGATAGAAACTTCAGGGACGAGGGATTTCACCTTTTTGGTCCAAGGTTTCCTGATTTACATCCTCCACACATGTTCCTTAGAGGTGGGACGATAGAAACTTCAGGGACGAGGGATTTCACCTTTTTGGTCCAAGGTTTTGGAGAAGGGATGACATGGGAAATCATCAAAGTACTAATCATTTAGTTTCTCTGTGTCTTTTTTTGTCTTTTTTGAGTGATGGAGAGACGGCTCTGTTTTAAAGGCATATAGTTTCTGAATTCAAAATTTGAACTCCAGGCCAGGGAGTTGCTCTAAAGAGTAAAGAGCTGTTCTTGTTTGGCAAATGTCTTTGATCAGATCGTAGGGTTGAACTTTAACTTGAAGAAAATCCCTTTACCATTTGTCGGGTTGGGATCTCCTCACCCCAACTTTCATCACCCCTTTGTGACCACGCGACACGTGGCAGTAAGGAGGGTGGTGAGACTAGATGAAGGTGACTCTCATCTAGCCTCACCACCCCCCTTGCTGCCACGTGTCGCGCGTTCACGCGTCACCGTACCCCTTGCGGTTAGTTGATCCTATCCCCCATTTGTCATAGCAATCAAAATTCTAGCATCAACACCACCACAAGTCACGCTCTTTAACACCATTCCACAACCTAAAGAACAAATATAGTCTCTAACATCACAACCCACTTCTCATAAAGTCAATCTAACTCTAATTGTACCATTAAACCCTAAGAACCCCAACAATGAGGTGACAATTATACATAAAGAATCGTGGTGGTGGAATTAACATTATCTTTTTATACATAATAGTACATGTCGCACCATAAGATAAAGATACATTGTATATGATAATACATACTATAAACCATTAATGTATGGTATATAATATATGTAAATACATAAAAACAAAAACCATCTACATGTTAATACAATAGCTTTTTTATGGTGTAGAAATGGAAATATTGGGATTTTAGAGCACATCTCAGTTGGTACTCAGGTTGGGACATTGCAGCTAGAAGGACGGAAGTTTGAACTTGGACACGCGTAGCGTGGATACAATACTGCTATCTGGGCCAGTACTTGTTTATGTCACAATATCCGGCCCAATTAGGTTAAATGGTTGCTGACTTAGTTTGCAGTGAACATATTGTATGAGTTATCTGATAAATGTTTTATCAATCTAGAAAACTGACAGGTTTCTGATTTACCTCCTTTACGAAATTCTTTAGATTTTAAACGATGTAGGCCCAGTAGAGTATTAACTTTTGTAACTGAAAGACGGAAAATATTAGGAAAAAGACATTTGGGTACCGATGTATTTAAAAAAGCTGAAACGAAACTTAACCAAGTAACCAAGCCTAGCAAAAGAAATTTCAAACGTCAATAGCGCGTTGGGTCTTCACATTCGGCATCTCCATCCCTCTACCCCCCACCCATACCCACGTTCCTCTCCCGCGTTATAGAGTGGTATATTTTTTTGGAGCAGAAGATGAAATCCATCACCTTGAGAGACACGTCGTCTCAGTCTCAAGAAACATGCGTGGAGGATGCAAATAAGGAGGCTGCTAGATTGGGTGAGATCTTACGCAACGACCTACACAAAGTGTTCCCCTGCAAACCAGACCTTCGGCCTAGTAGCAGAGGAACACTCACACTCTGCGTATCTCTGGAATCGAATTCATGACCTCTTGGAACAAATTCCAACCCGAATACCAACTGGATTATGTCTAGGGACAGAATGGTATATTTCTAGTTATATAGAAGGCCAAATCTTTGCTCCAGGATTTTCGCTACCTTACTTTCATAGAATTACGTGAAAGATGTAAATCAAAAATTAGCACACTTATTGATAAGACGTAGTAAAAAACTAACACAATGTATAAAACCCCTTTTGGGGAAAGATGGGGGATGCTGGGTGTTTTTGTCCATTATATTAACAAGAAGTCTACTGCTCTGCACATGGAATTGCAAACGGATCATTTGAATTTTTCTCCCGAGTCGTTTTCAAACCATGTCATTATGGAGCGATTCATCATAAGACAATAACTAGAATTAGTATATATTTCATAGTGAAAAGGAAGATCATTATCTCTTCTATTAGACGTGATATAGTTGTTCATCCACATAACTACTAAAGCAAAGTCACTTGGAGGTTTCCCATGTTCATATATCATTATCAAACTTTATAATAATCAATAAATAAATATTTATTCATCAATAAACTATATGTAAATTAAATAAGATTAGCATGTTAACGGCAGTAAATATACCAAAACAGAAGGTATCCCTTTGTCTTATTTCTTACTAGTTCACGAAAACTTCTTAGATTTTGCTTTGTGGTAAAGTTAAAAAG
Organism: Eustoma russellianum; assembly: GCA_036186865.1. NCBI lineage: Eukaryota > Viridiplantae > Streptophyta > Magnoliopsida > Gentianales > Gentianaceae > Eustoma > Eustoma russellianum. Next base: position 38,773,212 of record AP025048.1, on the reverse strand, counting down.
TTGATTTTTGAGATTGAAGTAAAACATGAACCCAAATGAGAAATTTTGTTCACTAATAGATTTAAGGGTATACAAAAACAACAACATTACTCCATTGACTTAGAAGCCCCTGCATATGACGGGTATTACATTTAAGGGTATATTGAAAATAAATAGAAAACATTGTCAAATCAAGTTTATTGAGCTCATGAGGCGTAGTATGTGATGTCCAAATTTGGTCCATTTGATTTGCAATTCAAGCTCTTAAAAAACGTCGGGCTGCATGAACTTCTTCTCTTCAAACCCTTTTTTTTTTCCTTTTTTTGGTTGAGCACAAGTGGATGGTTATTGCTTTAGTCAAACAAAAAAAGGTCAACAGTTATTGCAAATTTTAATCGGAATTGTCGGTGTACAACGATCCCATTTATCAAAACGGGAACCTTTCTTTCATTTCTTTTTTCATATGTGTACAAATGCTTATGATTTTGGAGCAAAGGCCAAATCACTAGTCTCAGAAGGCTCTACTGTTCCAACCTATGGAGCTGTGTGAAAGATACAAATCAGCAACTAAATGATTTCCTAAATTGTTACTTGACTAGAATTTTTTGGTTTATTCCTAATCCGTCATATGGTACAAAGAATACAAAAGCCATATATTTGGATATGATTAAACCTTGACTTGTGTAATAGAGTAACCTTTTTTCTATATCATATCACATACCTTAAATAGAATACTAGAAGAAGACACTTTATTATGGTTAAGAAGCCATCCTAGGAAGAGATAGACACTTAAAAGTGGCCCTCTATTTTAAACATTGACTTCTAGCCTAATATTGTTATTACTTATGTGTATTTTGTTATATAATATTAATAATTAGTAGTTACTCACATATAAAGTTTGTCAAAAACAAAAGTAGGCAAGAAGCGAGGTCTAGTGTATGATTTATTTGAATCAAGGTGGCAACCATCATCAAATCAAAAGATGCTGCATAAATTGCGGTATGACGATCTTCATGTGTATGCAAGACATGATCACATGTTGACTTGCAATTGTTTTTTTTAAGGGATATTGGCCTGCATTATGATGCACTGCTTGTCGTGTTCGAAATCATTGACATAGTTTTTGTCTATTTATTTTTATTTACAAAGAAGGCGTTTCTCGTATCAGACTTGACTCACTTGTTTCAAGGCCCCTGTTCTTCTACATCACCATATTTGTGTTTTGTTCTAATGTTGAAAGCTTTATGTCTTTATAAATTCATTCATTAGTACATTATCATATCATATTCCTATTATTATGTCGTTTATGTAGGGCTGGAGTCTCGCTAGAAGCAAACTCTTTATCTATTGTGATAGATGTATTATTTGACTACCTCTCACTAGGGCTGTAAACGAGCTGAACGAGCCGAGCATTGCGTTGTTCAAGCTTGGTTCATTTAACTTAGCGAACGAGCCGAGCTTATTCGTTTATTAAACGAACATATTTAATTGTTCAAGCTTGGTTCGTTTAACTCACAGACAACATTAACGAGCCGAACACCTTAAACGAACGGTGCTACTTACCGAGTTCGAATAGAAAAAAGGTGTTCGAGCTCTGTTCATTAACCTTTTATCCGAGCCGAACTCGAGCTCGAACTCGAACCAAACGAGCCGAACAACCGAACGGCTTGATTCATTTACCGCTCTACCTCTCTCACTCTTCCCAGATCCTAACAGTAGCTTTTGATGTGTCGGTTGTTTCTTTCAGCCATGATCCTTCAGATCTCCTCTGTGAAGTTTTATGCAAACTAAACTTTCAAAACTTAATCTTCTTTCACATTGCATAGCCTACCGTTACCAATTAAATCAGTTCGAAATCCATTAACTGCCTCCTACATCCTTAAGAAATTGCCCTTTTCCCTATAACTATTAACTACTCTAATGATCCTTCAACCAAAACATCTTGGAAGCCCACCAGAATCACATGCCCTAGTTCTTTTAACTTTTTCCTTTTTGAACAACAGGGAAGACAAAACTCTCGGCATGTTGACAAATAGCCAAGTTATGCTTAGTTTCTTGATGGATTCAGACATGTCCTGTAGTTGATGAAACTGCAAGACTGGTGGAAAGATATTTAGAAACAATTCTTCCCTGAAAACGAAGAGAATCGGGCTCTGTCAAAATGCGGTCATTCACTATATCAAAAAATGGTGTAAACTATTATTTACAAAAGCACCCTTAAAATGGTATAAATTGGAGTGGATAAAGAAATAGTCCCTCCCAAAACTATAAACCCAAGTTAATTTTCTAACCACAAAGTGTTCTTGAATTTGGGGGGGTATTTTGTTGTGGTAACAAAGGAAGTTCTGGTGCACTAGCCTCCTGCGTTTGCGTAAGATTTAAGAAGAAGTCAGATCGCTTCGCAATCTGATGTACACACTATTACCCTATTCTAACCGAATACTCTGAAGTCGCAAGTAGACCTCTACCAACATGTAGATCTCTAGCTACATCCAAATGGCAAATCGCATAATATACTCAAAAGTGTCTAAAAGCTTAGCATATACGTTTAGTTACACAGTCAAATATTGTTCCACTTAGCTATTCCAACTTCAAAGGAAAAAATCTATTTAAAGGAGATAAGTGTCTCTGCCAACTTCGAACCATATTGAGTAGATGTATCAAAGGTGCTTTCCGAGTGTAGTTAAATTGGTATTGGAGGATAGATAGCACTATAAGAAGTTCGGTTCCACTCTTGGTCTGCAGTGTAGTTGTTACAGTATTGCTGTCAGCTTCTTATACCGAACCGGGCTTGGACTTAGCACATTATAGACACAAGTAAGGACCTCCTACTTAGGAAGCCGCCGAACAAACATGATTTACATCTTTCGGAAAGCTCTTTAAAATTTAAACAATAGGAGCTCTCATGCTAAAGGTATGACATTTTACACTACAAGAGTAGATGTATCAAAGGTTGCTTTATACGGTATCATATTCCAAATGGGATTCGTTGACTGTCTGATCAGAGTGACCATCCTTTACCTACTTGCCATCTACATCCAGCTCTACAACATCTTTTGATGGTCTGATCCATCCTTCTCGATCATCAGATCCAACCCATTATATTCATCCCCATCAGATGTTGCATAGTATGAGGACATCAAAAGGGTGAAAAGATAAAAGACAGGCCATGTTGCATTATCAGATATCTGAGCAGCGCAGTGTTGAGTCGATCAGCAAAAGAGTGGGAGTGGAAGATGCTCCTCTCTCTCTCTCTCTCTCTCTCTCTCTCTCTCTCTCTCTCTCTCTCTCTCTCTCTCTCTAATTAAAAGGAAAGTAGTTGCTTTATTCTTTGGACTGTCAGCCCATGTTTATCAAATTTTCAAAGGCCTAGCTTACTTGGATCATTGTTGGACCGCTATTGCTGTGCCCACTAGATAGTCTATTCTTCATTTTGTAGACTGAGGCCCTTCTACGATAAATCACACCACCGGAGACACCAGTTGCATCCAGCCATTGATTATGTTATTTTTGGTTTATCAAACACCCACCACATTATCTACCATTTGATTCTAAAATCAATTAAAAGGCGTTCTCCTTGCATTAGATTCCTACATTTGTGCAGGATTTAGAGGGGACGATATCGCTTCAGAATCTGATCTGCTCAGCCTACATTTTATGCAATTGATTCTAAAATCAATCAGTTATTTTAAAATTTATATTATTTTGCATGAAAGACTAACTTATAAATGCACATGGATTTCTCGATTTGTGTATATCATCCTTGCCTGCTGGGAGGCCATGCACATGGATTTAGGGTTCAAAGGATGGGTTCTATGTAATTGATGTGTTTAGCAATAAATTGTGTTTTAATTGTTTCGTTAACAAATGAAAATCGCTAATAAAAACAGCATGAGTTGTAATAATAATAATAATAATAATAATAATAATAATAATAATAATAATAATAATAATAATAATAATAATAATAATAATAATAATAATAATAATAATAATAATAATAATAATAATAATAATAATAATAATAATAATAATAATAATAATTTGTATGCCTGCATCTGTTGGATTTTGTACAGGTGCGGCTCGTAAGCCAAAACAGCGGATTAAGATCTCCTGACCCCCCCTTTAAGGGGTATAAAATGACCCTTTTGACACGTGTCACACAGGAGGGGTGGTGAAGATGGGTGAGGGGTCACCTGCACCCAGCCTCACCACCCCCTGTGTGCCACGTGTCGGGCGGTCCCAAGGGGGTGAGAGGGAGGGGGGTTAGAGTATCTCGATCCCAAAACAGCAGAGTTTATTGCTTGTGTTGGGGGAAAAAGGTCAATTATTTTACTTTCAAAAAAGCTCAAGTCACAAAACTTTCTTTTATGACATTGTTGGTTACTTATCCATGAAATCCTTGATGAAAAAGTCAGTTTCATAAATTTTGCCATCCAGAGGAAGATTATCTCATGTTTCATAAAGCCAGTCTCAAATTTCATAACCACAGTGATTAAATGATAACTGATCATTCAGAGCAAATCAAAGAGATTCTCCATTCGTGGGGAAGATAGGAGCGGAATAGCTCTTCTTAGAAACTGAGGCACGTTGCCTCCTCGCCCAAACTAACTAGAATAGAAGAAAGGTTGCATTGGTTGATTTGCTTCAACCAGAAATGTTGTATTGCTTACAAGATGTACATATACTCGGGTGCAGATTCAGTGACGTTGACCAATGGGGGACTCGTCAGACGCGTCCAATGGGCGTCTGACACGTGTCCCCTCTTTTTTAAAAATAAAAAATAAACCACTATGGACCCGCTGCAGCGCCACGTGTCAGACGCTGACTTGACGCGTCTGACGCGTGCGCCAATGTCAGCGTCACCTAACCTTCTTCCCATATACTCAGCCTAGATCTTCATCTTTAATGTTAAGTTATGGGGCTATCCTATAAACAAAAGGAGATATACACATAATGACTACTCGAATTCTGTCAACTCTTGAAATAAGAATGGAGATGACAAGATTGTCTCAACCTCAGACTCTATATTAAGTCTTTATCTATTAAAACATATTTTTTAAATTTATTTTTATACTGTGTCAAACAAAATATCGATGGTGTTCACATACAAACTCATGAATTTAAATGAAACAAAGAACTTACTTGTAAATCCAAACCAACATAGAGGTGTATTTAACCTAATCTGGAAGCAAGGTGGAGGAATCAAATAGTATTCAGAGCGATGAAAAAAAAAATCTAACATAATCAACTATCAACTACCATAGGATGAACGGCAATACTTTCTGTATAAGCATATTATTAATAAACCTGGGGATTCGGATATATGTTTTGGGAAATAAAAGTAGACATTAAACATAATAATAACGTTTTACTCGAAGACAAAAGGAACATAATAATGACGTTTCATATTTACAAAGAAAAAAGGTTGAACCCAAACAGTAAGGGTCTCTGCCACATCCAGTCCTAAAGGTAGTGTAGGGATGTAAATCAGGCACCCAACGGCCCGCTAGTAGGAGCTTGGTCATATACATAGTAGTCTGTATAAGAAGCCCCTCAGCACTGCAGCCAAGCCTAGAGGCCAAAGAAGCTCTCACACTATGCACTTGCTGGAAAGAAGCTCTCTTGCCTTTGGCAAGAATTGAATCCCTGACATCTCTTTCGAGAACCCCTGTCCAGAATCAGTTAGGTTACGTCAAGGGGACAAATTTACAAAGAAATGTAGCGCAAACTGATGTTATGTGGCTGTGTGAGTACGAGATGAGATCCTAGAAGGCTAAAAGTGAGGCCTCCAATCACGCGTCGCCACGTGTACAAAAGAAAAGGGGTACTTCATTTTTTTCTTAAAAACAAATGATTTTGTACATGTGGCGACGCATGATTGGAGACCTCACTTTTAGCCTCCTAAGATCTCATCCGGTGTGAGTACATTGCACCATTCGTCCCAAAGCAACGTCGAACCATCGCCGTTTGTATTTTAACTTAGAACCCATAAGGAAAAATAAAAATATGGGGGGAAAATCGAAAAATACCATCTTCACAATCGGCAAGACCAGAAAACTGAAATCCATGTACTCCAAATCCATACTTTAAAACTACAACAACAATATTCATTATATAACAACAATATCAAAACTGTCGCTAGAATCTAGAAATGAGATACAACCAAATAATATCTTTATTTCAAGAGATAGAGAATTTGATTTCAGTAAGACCCTGGCTATATATGTACAAAGGACACAATTGGGATGAAAGAACTTGCTTCCAGTGAAACGCCCACTATATATATATACAGAGGACACAATAATAAGAATATGGTGTCTTAGTGTACTATTGAAGAGATTTAGTCCGATGTTTAAATAGTCCCGTGTATATACACACAAATAATACAAAAACAAAAAATTGCAAAGTCAACTAAGTGTATAAAATATCAAAGGATATTTTCAATACACTAAGATCCATGTTTATGCAGAATTAATGGAAGTTCATGATGGCTTCCCGTTTACGAAATTTTACCCTGTATTTTTAAATTCAAATGTGGACAAATCTCCATCCATTACTAATTTTACCCTGTATTTTTAAATTCAAATGTGGACAAATCTCCATCCATTACTGTATACAATTTTCTGCATCGGCTCATCTAGACGATCTCTACCTTTGTAAAGTGATCAATTTGCGGATATCTTGACGAAGACGGACTCAGAAAGGGCGTTTGAGGCAGCATTAGTTAGGTATTGGGTGCCCCAATACATAGCTTGAATGGGAATATTAAGAGATAAGATCTGTAATTTAAGAAAGATTTGATATTTGTGAATAGATTAGTGTCTATCCTTATTTGTGAAAATCAAATCTCCAATCAAATCTCTGTAATTGTTATCTTAAATAGGAAACTTTGTATTATTTATAGCTCATGTATGTAAATTAGAAAATCAATGAAAAAGAATTTGTTTCATCCAAAGAGTGTTTTCTAGCAATATGAAATCAAATGTGGCTACATTGGGAAAAGAAGCTGCTGCAGCAATGGCAGCTTTGGAAGCTCAGCAGCAAAGGTTGACACTCCAAAGTCTAATTTCCATGGTAGATATCATAATCCTTACTATTAATCTTGAAGAGAGTTGCATGAATGCTTCTTACCAGAAAAATTTGGGATATATGCTATCAAAAACTATACCTAGTTTGTTGTCATAATAATTGTAGATAGAATTGCAAATAAGATTCTTTTTCTTTATTCCCTTGTTCTTATAGGTCGAATCAGAGAGCAGTTGCCATCAGAGAATACTATGTCTCATGTCTGGCTTTTCTGGCTTGTCTTGTATCTCCCTTTGAAATTACATTCCATGTCACGTCGTTCTTTTCCTATTTCATTTGTGTTTGTAACCTGCTCGGTTTAAACAAATATTTCTCCTTATTTTCTCTCATCCGCGGATGCCACATGATTCATTATCTTGTGTAGCTCTATCAGAGTGTCTGATTTTGATTGTTTAAAGAAGTCGAAGTATATGAGGTTTTGCCATTTTTACCATCTGTTATCAGTCAAGAGACGATTTCTTGCGTATTACTTGTACTAATTATACGTGTTGATGCAAGAAGAGATACCCTTAGTTGCTGTTTTGCTGTTTTTACAGGTTTCTGGTAATGGATGGGCCGAAGGAGAATGTAAAGGGAAGGCAGGTTGGTTCCCTTTTGGCTATATTGAAAGAAGGGACCGCGTTCTTGCAAGCAAGGTGGCTGAAGTTTTCTGAAGCACTTTGCTACCTATGGTTCCAACAAATGTCACTCGTGTATATCGGTAAATTAAACATATTATCATGCTAGAAGTTCTTTTGGCAAGAAAAATTGAAGCTAGTGGAAGCAATCTCTTACCAGTCCTTTATATTCAGGTTTGTGCATGCTGTTCTGGTTTCTTTTACACTACCAACCCACCCCCCCCCCCCAAAAAAAAAAAAGCCAAATTTTGGTTGACTTGAAAGTGTAGTGATTCTGACCTCATTGTCAGGAATGATTATACATGTAAATGTATCCACGGCATCATCTTGATCTTTGACCCGTTAGTGGGTGAATCCTAGGTCTTTATTTTTCCCTTGATTTTTTGACTCGTGGATTGGTGAGTTCAATATACTTTTCCCCAGCAGTGTGATATGTCCAAAATATATTTTGGAGAGACAATCTGGTGCAACCATCCTTAACTCATTGTGCTAACTCCAACTGTTCCATCCCACATGGTTGATTGGAGACACTGTATGTGGCATCATAATTACATCTCAAAAGCATGTAGTACAGGTATATCTGGTTACTTAAGGAGGAAATCCCTATTTAGCAAAAGAATTTTCAGAGGCATGGACAATGAATATACCAGTTTAATGTCGTTCCCTTTGGTGCAAAGTCATGTTTAAAAGGTTATACTAAGTCATCCTTGCCATTGACATTTGAAGATTACATAAGAAGCAGGCGTGACGATTGCTAAGATAAAGTTGTATATCTTGCTAGTTGGGTGGAATTTTTATCTTATTTAGGACCAAGTAGTTGTCGTGATCCTGAAAACAGGAGTGGTTTGCGACGGATAAAAGTCACAAATCACAGAAATGATTCGAACACGAACATAAAACACCACATGATCAACAAACTTTCAACCGAAACAATCAAGAACAAGAAATACTGTAAGCACGAATTAACAAACGAACAAATGTAAACGAAGAGGAAGAGATCAAAGAGTAACCGTCAATCTAGATATCAGAAAATGGAGGAGAAACCGCTCTTCATGGACTCCAAAAAATTTTATTCAAAAAAACTGATTTGGAATACAACTACCAGGCAGTTATATACAGCCCGCCAAACCGAAGGAAGAAGAAACCTATTAAAATTACAACAGTATCCCTATTTACAATTCTTCTACAGTGTATTCATTAAGGGTAAAACAGTCATTTCCTTTTATTTAAACAATTCCCGCTAACGCCTTAACCGTAACCTTCTTCCTTCATTTTATCAAACACCTGCATCACTCCTTCAGCACTCCTCTGCTCCTCAAGATCAGCTTCATTCCTAGCTTGCATCTCAACCCCCCCCCCCTCAAACTCGACTGTCCATACACCTCTGTAACATTCATAGCCCTAGTCAGAGTTTGCAGTCTGCAAGCATCAAGTGGTTTGGTAAACAGGTCTGCCAACTGAAATTCAGACCTTACGGGCATAGGTTTGATCACCCCTTGCTGATACTTCTGTCGCACAACATGACAGTCAATTTCTATGTGCTTTGTCCTTTCATGGAACACGGGGTTCTCTACTATGTACAACGCACTTTTGCTATCACAAAACAGTTCCACCGGGCCATCATGCTTCACTCCCAAATCTTCAAGCAGATACAACAACCATTGTGTCTCACAAGTGGCAGCAGCCATAGCCCGATACTCAGCCTCAGATGATGATCTTGACACGGTTGTCTGCTTCTTAACCTTCCAGGAAACCAACGCCTTCCCAAGAAACATACAGAATCCCGTTATAGACCTTCTGGTCTCTTGGCAGCCCGCCCAATCTGCATCCGCAAAAGCAGTCAGTCTCGCTGCTTCCAAATCACCACTCTTTGGAAAGAACAGTCCTGCCCAACTGAGCCCTTTATGTATATCAAGAGTCTATCCGCAGTCTGCAAATGTAATTGCGTAGGGGCATCGAAAAATTGGCTCAATTGTTGCACTGCGAAAGTAATATCCAGCCTAGTTATGGTTAAGTACAGGAGTTTGCCTACTAGGCTTCTGTATCCACTTATGTCATCAATCAGGTCTGAGTCACTATGATGCAGTTTAGTATTTTTCTGTATGGGCGTGATAGCTGGTTTGGCACTAAGAAAACCAGTTTTCTGTAGTAATTCCATAGCGTATTTTCGTTGACATATATTGATCCCCCATGTGACCGAGGAACTTCTATACCTAAGAAGTACTTGAGGTCACCTAAGTCCTTAATTTGAAACGTTTGGTGCAAATAAGCCTTGAGGCAATCAATGGCATGCTGGGATGTACTAGTAACTACTATGTCATCCATGTAAATCAAGAGAGCTATGAAGGCATGATCTGTTTTCTTTGTAAATAAGGTGTGACCATGAGAAGATTGAGTATACCCTTGGGATAGCAAGGCTTGTGTGAGCTTCTCATTCCATTTACGGCTAGCTTGTCGTAAGCCATACAGGGACTTATGTAAACGACGGACTTGGTTAGGATCCGTAGCTGTAACGCCTGGAGGCAACTCCATGTAAATCTCTTCTGTTAGATCACCGTGCAAAAATGCGTTATTTACATCAAGTTGTTGGACAAGCCATCCCTTGCTTGCTGCTAAGGCCATAATCAATCTCACACTGCTGAGCTTTGCAACGGGTGAGAACGTATCAGTGAAGTCCACACCAAGTTGTTGGGTATACCTTTTTGCAACTAGTCTGGCTTTGAACCTCTCCATTGTGCCATCCGGAAGATACTTGGTCTTGTAGACCCATTTGCACCCTATTGAAATCTTCCCTGCATGTAAAGCAACTATAGACCAAGTATGATTATTAGCTAGAGCCTGAAGCTCCTTATGCATAGCCTGGCACCAATGCTGCAGCTTTGATGCTTCCTGATAGGTTACAAGATCAGGATTTATGCTGATGCTTAAGGCATATGTTCTAGATTCAGGTGCTAAATGATCAAAGGATATATAGCGTTCAATGTGATATGGAGTGGACTGGAAAGAAGAACAGGCAGTATTAGAGGACATGCTTGAATTTAAGAGGTTACAGTAATAGTCTTTCAAGTAAGCTGGTGGATTCCTGACCCTGGCCAATCTGAAATGAGACTGTGTTGGACCAACATGGCTAGAAGGTGTGACTGGCTGGTGATGTATGGGCACTGTGGAAGGTGACAGAAGGAAATGAATTGTTCTGTTGGCTGGGAGAGGATGTAAGATCTGAACCAGATGTGAGCCTGGAGTGCGAATCAGGGGAATGACAAGAATGATTCTGTGAGGCTGATTCTTCATATGTTGGAGAGACCAAGTCTGAGGTATCAAAAGGTAAAGAAGGCTGAAAGAATAACTGAGAAAAGGAATCAGATGAGGTTGCTGGCGTATGGAATGGGAATACTTGCTCCTGAAAAGTGACATTCCTAGAGATGAAGATATTCTTTGAATCCAGGCTTTGTAAGACGTAGCCTTTGGTGGAGTGAGGAATGCCCAGGAACAAGCAAGAGTGAGCTCTTGAATCAAACTTTGTTTTACTTGGATCATTATTGTAGGAGTAGGCTTGGTAGCCAAACACCTTGAGATGGGCATAAGTGGGTTGTCTTTTGTAAAGAGCTTCAAACGGGGTTTTGTTACTGAGAATGGGAGTGGGTGTGAGGTTAATTAGGTAGGTGGCATGTTGTATACAAAACCCCCAATATTGCAAATGTAAATTGGCCTGAAATCTTAAACTTCTTGCAACAGTTAGGATATGTTGTTGTTTTCTCTCAACAAGGCCATTTTGTTGAGGGGTATATGGGCAACTTGTTTGATGCACAATACCCTTTTCACTGTAAAATTGATTCAAGCAGAATCCAAGAGCGTTGTCAGAACGGATCACTTTGATCCTTTTTGTCAAACTGTGTAAGCACATAATGGCAGAAGTTTTGTATGGTTTGTTTGGCTTCTGACTTGTTTTTCAAAAGATAGATCCAAGTGAATCTACTATGATCATCAACAAGAGTAATGAAGTAGATGTGGCCATACAATGTTGGAACCTTATACGGACCCCATATGTCAACATGTATAAAATCAAAGCAACAAACAAAAACAGAGGATGAAATGGGAAAAGGTTTTCTTTTCATTCTGGCCATGGGGCAAATTTTACAGTAATGTTTCATATCTATCACTGCCACAGCAGGATCTAATTTTTTGATTTCAAGCATTCTTGGCATGGAGGGATGACCAAGACGCATATGCCATAGCATAGAGGAAACGGGTAAGCTGGCAGCACGGGATTGTGCAGATATGACTTCAGGTAAGACTTGAGGGCAGCTTTCACTGAGATAATACATGCCATTGTGGAGCTTAGCTAAACCAATCTTCCTCTTGGAGGATAAGTCCTGCAGATTACAAGTGTTAATATGGAAGGAAACACAGATATTTGAGGCAGTAACCAATTTGCTAAGGGACAATAAATTGAAGCTGAAGCTTGGGGCAAACCGTACATCCGAAAGGGTAAGATGTGGATTGACACGGACTTTCCCAATGTGAGTGGCCTGCGCAAAGGCATTGTTCGGAAGCTTAACTGAAACATTAGATAGTTGATTATACGAATCAAAAAATGAGAGTGAGCATGCAATGTGATCGCTAGCACCCGAATCTAAGATCCATACACTATAAGGTACAGCATAAAACTTACCTGTAGCTTTATCACTCTTCACTAAAGATTGAGCATTCATGACAGCAGGCTGTCCATAGAAGTATTCAGCAGAAGGACCTTCATCATTTCCACTGTCCTTCTCTCCTAACAAGTTCATCAACTTGTTGTATTGATCATGTGTCAGCATAGGAACGCTGTGATGAGCTTGGTTCACATGTCCAGTGCCATCTGGTTGAAAGAACGACTCATCACTTTTCTTCAGTTGATTTGGATCACAAGGGGTTGCATCAGCCATATGAACTTGAGGCCTAGCTTTGTATCCCGGTGGATACCCAAATTTCTTGTAGCAACGTTCTGCAGTGTGTCCACTCATTCCACAATGAGTACACACCGGTCTCTGCGACGTATTGTGATACCCTCTTCCGGTACCCCTTCTACTTCCATTAAACTGTGGTCTGTTTCCATAAGATCCCATTGCAAAACTAGCGGACACTCCCGTCTCTCCACATTCACTCACATTCTTGCTACAAGAACGAGACATCAACGCTGTGGCGTTATTCAAGAAATTACTTGCAGCACCACTGCTCATCAACTTTCTTTCATACTGTAACGCCATAGAAAATGTTGTGGAAATGCTAGGCAGAGGTGTCATCACAAAAATTTGAGATCTAACGGGGTCAAACTCAACACTTAACCCTTTGACAAACTTTATAATATAGTCAACCTCTACGAACTTGTTCATCTTCCCGGCTACGTCACACGTACATCTACTACACTCACATTTTGGAATTGGCCTAAGCACTAGCATTTCCTCTCAGATGGACTTCAATTTTGTGAAATAATCACTAATTGACAAACCTTCTTGTCTAACCGCGTAAAACTGCTCAAGTAAATCAGACAATCGAAATGGATCTCCTCCCCTAAATCTGAGAGTGAGATCCTTCCATAATTCATAAGCGGTGTCAAACCACATTATGCTTTGTGCAATTGAAGGCGAAACGCAATTTTGAATCCACGACTGTACCATTGTATTACATTGCGTCCAGGCTAAAAAAATTTCATCATTCTCATTCGGTTTAGCAACAGATCCATCAATAAAACCAAGTTTATTCTTAATTGTCAAAGCCATACGTAATGTCCTACTCCAAGAGTGAAAATTATGTCCACTAAGGGGAGGCTGAACAAGAACTGCAGCTGGACTTTCACTGGAGTGCAAGAACAACGGATTAGCAGCAGGATTTTCATTCGAAGCACTTGTTCTCGATGTGGATGCAACATTCGAATTCATGATGATTAAATCAAGACTCGTTATTCTACAAATCCTCAAAATCTCTCTGATACCATGATAAAAGTCACAAATCACAGAAATGATTCGAACACAAACATAAAACACCACATGATCAACAAACTTTCAACCGAAACAATCAAGAACAAGAAATACTGCAAGCAAGAATTAACAAACGAACAAATGTAAACGAAGAGGAAGAGATCAAAGAGTAACCATCAATCCAGATATCAGAAAATGGAGGAGAAACCGCTCTTCATGGACTCCAAAAATTTTTATTCAAAAAAAATGATTTGGAATACAACTACCAGGCGGTTATATACAGCCCGCCAAACAGAAGGAAGAAGAAACCTATTGAAATTACAACAGTATCCCTATTTACAATTCTTCTACAGTTTATTCATTAAGGGTAAAACAGTCCTTTCCCTTTATTTAAACAATTCCCACTAACTCCTTAACCGTAACCTTCTTCCTTCATTTTATCAAACACCTGCATCACTCCTTCAGCACTCCTCTGCTCCTCAAGATCAACTCCATTCCTAGCTTGCATCTCAACAGGATCATCTGAGGTTGGGGATATACCAAGAACAACTTATTCTATTGCCTTAAATGCTCCTGTTTACTGACAATATATGAGGGGTCGGACGTATGCAATCATATCCTTACTAGTAATGTATGAGGGGTCGGATGTACGCAATCATATCCATGTGTTAGAAACACACAGATTGTTTCTCGATGACCCATAATGATGCGTCAATCTACGTCGATCAACTACGAAACGCATCAATTTAGTGAATCATTTTGATTTATTATATCATAATCCAAAGTTAAGAAATGATGTGTCTTTGACTTTATTGGAAATAGAAATAAAGTTTGAGATATAAATGAACCGAATGCATCATTACAAGTGCATAGGTGGTTTGAACAAGGAAAACAAGCGAAAATCTAACACATTAGTGCCTGGATCAAGTGCTTGTCGAGCGTAAATCGTAAAGAATGCTGAAGTATGAACTGCCCACCTATATGGACCAAGTTTTCTTAGGTCTTCCTTCAAAGTCTAAAAGAAGGTGGAATAACAAGAAGCTTGAGAAAAACTACTCCAAACTCAAGTCTGAGCACGAGTCCGCCCACTTGAATTTAGTGAGTCATTTTGTTTTATTCCTTAACTTTGGAATATGATGGAATAAAGTAAAATGACTCACTAAATTAACTTCGACTTCTTATATTGTGAAGTAGCAGTTGATCGACACAGTTTCTAACACATGGGTGTGGTGCGTACATCCGACCCCCATATCCTGCCATAAGCTGGAGCTTCTAAGGCAATAGGGTAGTATTGTTGATGTTGTTGTGTATTGGATAATTTTTCTTACGATCTTTTGACCCCATTTTTTTTTGACTGAAACAGATACACCTTAAATTGTCTAATGAAGTTTAATCAAGTCTGGTAATGAAATGACTACTATACCCTTATCAGTCCACCATCTCAGCCTCCCGCACCACCCGCCGTCATATTCCACTGTCCCACCACCACTCTTTTACCCTTCAAGTCCCCACTCCCAGCCACTAAACATTCAAACTTCATGGGTTTTTAAATATTAGAGGCCTACGAGTAAAACGCATATATAATTTTTCATATTTATAGACACTTTTGCGTGGCCTTATTGATCTATGTTATTGTGACTTTCAGTTTACACATATTTTACATCTAATAAAAATGAATCAAGAGAACATAGTAGAAGCATAAAGCTATGGCCATTAGAAGAAATCGGTGCACCTAAACTTTCCAAGCTTCACATGCAATGTTTGACGTAGGTAAAGCAAAAGGGAATATGGACATGGTGGTTGATCGAACCAATTACTCATTCACATGGCTATTATATATTGTTCGATTATTTTCATGGATGTGATTGAAAGGAAAAAAAATTCATAATCTAGTAACCTTTTTTTGGAGGCGGTCTTTTTAGCAACTGGTATGGTTGGAGTTTTGTGACCCTGAGATCACAAGTTCGAGACGTGGAAACAGTTTCTTGCACAAAGTGCAGCGTAAAGCTGCGTACATCTGATCGCGAAAGGTTCCAGCCCCTTTACAGGTCCTATGTAAATGCGAAAGGCTAATATACCGGAAACGTTTTTTTAGTAACATTTCTTGATTTACCTGTAAATGACGTACCTCCCATGTGAAATGGTGGACTAGTGTTAGTTAAAGTTAAATATAACATTTTTGCACAAAAGAAAAACGAAGTAACAATATAAACTGAGGTCATATTCATTTGTATTGAACCTTTTTTTAATATCTATATTACGTATCTGAATTTAAGTTGGCCTATAAACCAGGTACGCAATCTAGATAACATTCATATTTTCATGACACTGACCATAAAACACAGAAGAATATTATTAATATGTCTAGGATCTTTGGTCAAATATTTGTTAAAAGATAAAAGGGGTAAGTTTTTAAAAGAAATAGTTGGAAAAAATTACCTATTCACGAATCAAATTTTATTCGTTAAATAAATAGCATGTCGTGTAAGAACTTGAATGTAATAGGAAGACTTCCGCAAACGTGAAAAACTGAACACATCACAATCAAAGTGTACGCGATGAACTTAATCTATAATTAACTAAGATTTTGATGAAATAATAAATAGGACGACTTTTTTTTTTTTTGTGGTAAAACCGGAGGCTTAACGCTCTTAAAGATAGGTAAGTTAACATTTAGTACGAAATTTCAGAGTATGTCAATTCAATATTTATTTCTTAAAAACCAAATAGGTTAAAAAAAACAACATGAGGACTAGCAAATCCCATCTGTTATCGTCCGAATGTGACAAAATTCGTAATTTTTAATATAAGTCAGTCTGAGTAACAAGTCGCTCGGTTTAACATTACATTCACGTAGCTGAAGTTCCGTTTCTTCTCGTCCTTCTAAGTTGAACAGCCACGTAGTTATGTGAGGGTGAGTATTGAAAATATGGATTCATATTGATTAATTTAATAAAAAAATATATATGTTATATGGAGATAATGTACCAACAGAAATTATTTTAAGTTAAAAAGTATTTCTATATTTCTGGATTTAAAATTCAACTGAACAAGAACGTCACCTTGTTTGCTGTTATGGGATCACAAGTTGACAATTTTATTTGTGGCTTCACTTTTATCTTTATTGAAGTCTACGGTTTTCGCCGTTTTGAGACAAGCCCGTAACCGCCAAAAAAAAAAAAAAAAGACCTTTGTTACAGTCAAGAAATAAGTCGAAATACTGTGCTAAGACAGAACACAAGTTAGACTATTTAAATATCTGATGAAGGTATGTATCCAAATAAAAAGAAACTATGCAAAAACACTTATGTAACCAAATAAAAAGAAACTACGCAAAAACACTTGATCCTCCAATACAAATAAACTTTTTCAATACTAGAACTTTAAAAAAGGTGTAAATATTAGATTATGATCCTGGAGCACACGATAAATTTTTTTTGGGCGGAATGTTATATCATGAGATGATTATTATGTGTGTGTATATATATGTATATATGAGCGAAAAACCTTTAGGTCTAGCGGTTGAGTAGCATTTATCCCATTCGATTCTCCACCCTAATTTTTTTTTTTTTTTAAAAAAATGTATATATGAAAAATTATCTTTTGACTCTTTGTCGTTTAACAAATCGTTTCTGATACTCCATGTTTTTCTCCAAGTTTTAGATCTTTTATCTTTTTGGGCAAAATTAAAAGTACCTTAAAATGTTTAATTGAGTTTAATTAAACTTATTTTTTCTAATACGCGCTATAATTTAATATTAAATTCTTCATTGCCTTGAGTTTTCTCTGGTGACCCCAAAATACCCCTATGCGGTCATTCAACTTCCATCTCCTCCCCCTCTCAATCTCCATCTCCTCCACCCCACCCACCTGCCAACCTCTATCTCCGACACGGGTTGAAATCTACTCACCCCCACTTTCTTTACCTTTTTTGTGACCACGCGACACGTGGCAGCAAAGGATGGTGAGGTTAGATGAGGGTCACCTGCATCTAGCCTCACCACCCCTTACTGCCACATATCGGTCACGCGTCACCGTACCCCTCTTGTGGTGAGGTATCCTATCCCCTCCGCCACCCCATTACTTGAGCCTGTCATCTTTTTTTCACCATCTTCGCAGATAATTTTGGTGCTGTCGGCTTTTGCCAGAGAAACGACAAGAGCATCTTATCCCATTAGTGTTTAAAAATATAAATACAGGTGCTTAGTAGGTTAGTAATTCCAGATAGGAAAGTATACAGCAAGGAAAGTATACATCATTAGAGTGCGGCCTTGGAACAAGTAATAATATTGATGTTTTGTTATTTTGAGGTTACAGATTCGAGCTACGGAAACAGTCTCTTGTAAAAAAAAGGGTGTAAAGTAAAGATGCGTACATGTGAGGGTGTTAACAAACCGAGTCAAACCGAATACTAAGTTTTCGAATTCAGATTCGTTTAGCTAAACAAACTGTTTGATTCGGTTTGTTTAGCTAAACGAACTTTTAAATTGATTCGAGTTTGGCTCGATAACCCTTTAATTGTTTAAACTAACCGAACAGGTTGTGAATGATTTGGCTCGTTTAGCAAACAAACCTAAACAGCTGTTCGAATTTGACTCGTTTACCGAACGCATACGAATCAAACACAAACCGAGATCGAATAGTTCGCGAACTATTCAGTTCGTTAAACAACCCTACATACATTAGACCATGAAACCATATGGCTCCTCCCAGACCAATATAAAAATCCAAGTAGACAACATTAACTGTTATTTTACCTGTCCTACTATTTTTTCCCCGCTATACTTTTACCTTCTTGATGTTTGAATCACAGCGGTAAAAGGCATCAAAACCTACTACTTAAGCGCGGGCTATCACTGACCAATTTGAACGCGACCCGCTACCCTACCACGTTCTCAGCAGAAATTCAAAAATCGAAAAAATATTTTATTATATTTTATAATTTTCCCTCTTTCTATATATTCTGTCCTATTTTGTTCGAGTACTGAAAATTCAAAGATGGAAAAGTGAAAGCTGTATCAGCTACATTAATCAACACGAGTTACCTTAATTGAACAAGAAAACTCTTTTTTTATTTATTAAAATATAAAACAAGTTCATATGAGCTTCCACCCTTACTTTTTTGGCCTTGTGTAGGAAAAAACTCCACCGATGTATTGGTCTGTTTTAAAAACAATCATACCATCTATAAATTAAAATTTCACCAATTTATTTTATACAAAAAAGCATTAGTTTTTTAGTGATAAATGATGAACCAATATATCAAACTAAAGTTTTCGACTATTATATTTTATGCTGAAGAAAAATACCGCGTCATTGTTCTAGTTTTGGTGTCATGTTCTCCTAGTTCTCAAGAAAAAACCTATAAAATAATGCTTAATTTTATTAAAATAACTAATAAAAGTAAAAAAGTATTTATAAGTAATAAAAAAAGATAAAACTGAAAAATCATATAGTTTTACTAATTAGAAAACATATTGGATCTACTTTCTAAAAATAACATCGAGTTCGTAGATTGTACCATTAAATAATATTAAACTGGAAGGAAGTGTCAAGTTTTTTTGGCTTTAATATATATAAATCGATTCCATATAGTGACAAAAAAACTTAACGCTTATGGTTTAATTGTATGCATATAGATGTAAGATATTGATAGCCCGCAGAGCATATCTCAGTTAGTTTCGGAGTGACAGATTTACTATACATGTGCAACGTTTGAGTCCCGTAGCCTACAGTGTGGGACCATCATTTTCAGACTCCAATGAAAGGCCTTGACAGTAGGCTCCTTGTAGGTATGTGGGCACTGTGTCTACTCTTTAGCGGGTCGTTGAATATCTGATTTATATCTTCCCAACTGTCTCGTCGGACCGAGGTTGGGGTTGGGGATTCAACCTTTTTGCCATGAATATGTAAGATAGTGATAAGGTAAATAAAAAATAAAAAAATGAGGAAAAGAAAGAGAGAAAAAAAGATATTTGTATTTTAATTTTGAAAAAGAGAGGAAAAAGAAAACAAATCATCAGACTCCCATCGTCCTCACTTGGACACCAATCTGTCTCATTTGGTCTCTCTCTTTCTACTCTTGCAACTATTTTGCTGTCTTGAAGGAGAAGAAACGAACAGTCCCCATAGTCTCGGTCTCGCTCAAAGTCTCATTGCGAGACAGACACCTCATGTATTTTGTTATCCATTATTTTTAGCTTTTGTATCTGCTCAAGTGTTTTGCTATAGCGTGAAACCAACTCAAAATCAAGCAATGTCCACCACTTTACTGATTCACACCAAGTGACCACTGACGCAATATTCTTCTTCTTCTGTTGCTGCTTTATCTCTCTTCTTTCTTGGATTGATTGTGTTGTTGGTGAAGTACATTGAGGAATTGCTTTCAATTTGAGTGAGATTTTTAGTGGAGGTCTGTATTGGTCAGTCGGCGGGCAATGGCCGCGTCTTCCTCTAGAGGACGAAGCAGCTCGCCGTTTCAGCACAGGAAGCAATCGAGTCCTTTCTCATCTTCTTCGTCTTCTTCGTCTTTCATGAATGGTAGGCTGATGCCTCGCTCTTGTTCCTCGTCGGCGGCTTCTTTCTACAACTCGGGTAATGGCTATGCGTCTAGATCCACAACACCTAGTCGGAGTAAGAGTGATGCCATGACCACACGCGCATATAATAAGCGTTCGCCTATTGATTTTCCGATGGACGATGACCTGCTGGCTGAGCCGGTGGATGCTTCGAGATCGGGAGATAGTATTTCGGTGACTATTCGATTTAGGCCAATGAGGTAAATATGTGAGATCTGGTTAATTTGGATCTTTAGGTATTGGATTGCAAGAATTTGAGAGTTGTTTCTTAGCTAGGGTTGGTTTCTAGGACAATGTGGTTTCAAAATTTGGAATGCTGTAATTTGTGTTTGCAGTGAACGCGAATACCAGAGAGGTGACGAGATTGCTTGGTATGCTGATGGAGATAAAATGGTCCGAAACGAATATAATCCTGTCACTGCTTATGGCTTTGGTAAATGCTCAGCCTTCAGTGAAGTGTTTTCATTACTTACCACTCAGACCTGCTAGTGTCTCATATTACAGCTAAGATTTTCGTCTTATAATTTGTTTCATGTTATAGATAGAGTATTTGGACCTAAGACAATTACTCAGGAGGTTTATGAAGTGGCTGCTCGACCTGTTGTCAAAGCTGCTATGGAAGGCGTGAATGGTTAGATGCTTATTTAAGATATTTACAAGTTTAGCCTGATGGTAGTGAATCTCTTTTGTAATTTAATAAATTAATGTTTTCCTTGAGCAAGGTAGAGTTTAAAGCCTGACTTGTTTTGATAAAAATTTCTTTTCTGGTTTCATGTAATGGTAGCCAATTATGATTGTAAAAAAGTTAAGGAGGTCACTCTTTGTTCTAAAAACGAGTTGGAGTTGAAGAGGGCTTTCTTTTCTTTTGCAGGAACTGTATTTGCATATGGTGTAACTAGTAGCGGGAAGACGCATACGATGCATGTAAGTTGATCTGTGTACTGTTCTATTTCCTTTTCCCGCTTCGTAAATTATTTTTTGAGAAACACACATGTTTAACCTTAAACATCTAGCTGGTTATTACTGAGAGCTTGGCCAGGGAATGAATGCTCCTTGGAGTGGAAATATTGTCCTATAACCACATTACATACATTTCCTTGCAAGGCATAGCTTAGTTGGATGGCCACCGTAACTTGGAGATAGCTTTCATGAAGTTATTGTGACAGCTGTATTCAAACATGAATCTGAACATTACAGAGTTGTGTCCTTTCAGCTGTTAGCTTATTGGTCTTCTTTTGACGTCTGTTTTTTTTGGTTGGTTTTGTGTTGTATTTTATTTGTGCATCTTGATTGTGGTCCTCATTTTCTGCTTATCAAGCGAAACTTCTTTTGACCAATATTCCATATTGGTGATTTGATGTCTAATTTTTGGTTCTGTGGTTCTTGGCCTGCTGGATGTCAGCATCCCTTGACATGGTCTAGCATGCCTTCAACTCACTTGTCAGTGTAGGATGGCTGAATTTAATTGCTTTATTTCTGTTGCATGTGTAGAATTCCCGTAAAAGGTGTCGGTCTTGGTTGGAGGATGAAATGAAGAACTCAGTTTTGGTGTTTTTCTTGCTTTCTCTTTTCTTGACTGTTTAACATGTTGATGTTTGCAGGGTGATCATACTGCTCCTGGAATTATACCATTGGCAATAAAGGATGTTTTCAGCATTATTCAAGATGTAAGCAAAACATTCTTTGCTTTTGAATATGTCACTTCCTAAAAGCAATATATATCATCTCTGATTTCTGTTAATTTTGGTTGTATTTCTTTTCTTTTTTTCTTTTCTTGTGTTTTCTTCCCCATTTCTAATGGATTCAAGGGCATGTTCTTCTTTGACTTTGGAATATGATGGAATAAAGCAAAATGATTGGATGAATTGTCTGCGCTTCTTGTAATATGAAGTAGCAATCGATCAACACAATGCTTGACGCAATTTTCATTATATGTAACCGGAAATAACCTGTGTGTTTCCAACCCGTGGGTAAAGGTTGCATGCATCTGACCCTTTACCCCGCCATAGGCAGGAGCCTCTAAGACAATGGAGAAATGTTGTTGTTGTTGTTGTTGTTGTTGCGTTTCCTTCGACTACCCCCTCCCCCCAACCAAAGAAGAATAATTTCGGTCTGGTTGCCTTAACAATTCATATTTGCCTTTTTTGTCTGCTTTTTAACTGTTTTCCCCTTCATTCAGACTCCAGGACGTGAGTTCTTGCTTCGTGTTTCGTACCTTGAGATTTATAACGAGGTTAGTTGTTTTCTCCAGTATTCATCTCTTAATAGCTTATAATACTAAAAGCTGGTGCCTTGAATTGATTATCATGGTTAGCAACTTACTCTGCTCAGGTTAAGTTATAGGTCCTTAATTTTGTGTCTTCGCTGAACTTACTAGATGGCATATGTATGACTTAAGACTTGGATTTGAACTTTCTGCCTGTGACATCAGGTGATCAATGACTTACTGGATCCAACTGGTCAAAATTTACGAGTTAGAGAAGATGCTCAGGTTTCTGTGGTTGCCTATATTATTTTTATTCATTTGTTGTGTACCCTTGTCTTAATGTCTGATTTACCTTTCTCCTATTCTTTGCAGAAGCTTACATTCTTTGTTGTTAAAGTTAAGCTTAACTTTATTCTTGCTTTATATGTTTAGGGAACTTATGTTGAGGGCATAAAGGAAGAGGTTGTGCTATCGCCAGGACATGCTCTTTCTTTTATTGCCGCTGGGGAAGGTAAAGTAGGAGTTTTTTTTTTTTTTTTTTTTTTTTTTTTTTT
>AP025048.1:38684101-38750219 GCA_036186865.1 Eustoma russellianum | reverse complement strand
TTTTTTTTTTTTTTTTTTTTTTTTTTTTACTTCTTGCTCCAGTGTTTGTATAATGCAATGGAATTAATGTATTTGTCAGTTTTTGCTTACTGTTGGTTATTGTCATGTGATTGCAGAGCATCGTCATGTTGGTTCCAATAATTTTAATCTATTCAGCAGCCGTAGCCACACGATATTCACTTTGGTATTTCTTTTATCTTTTTGTTATTTCGTGTTTATAATGATCATATGCACGCATTTCGTGATTGTACACTTGTATGTTTATTGGTGATTATTCCTCTCTTTGCTTTGGGCGATGGGGCTTTAAGTGTATTGGACAATTTATGTCATCTGTTACCTATTATGACTTTGTATCATCTCATCCTTCTCATTCGTATTTTCATACTCTCTTTTTTGGTCTCTCTTTTTGTGGGTAGAGGTTAAATAGGGATACATTTTTGCGGGGGATTGTGAATGCAAAAGCTCCTTTGTCAACTTATAAATATGTTTAGATATAGGAATGAATGATGATATGCAAGAGCACCTAAAAGGATATGTTTCCATCAGATTTTATATATGATCATGTGTCTAGTAGGCTGCAGCGAGTATGATTATATTTGTAGCTCGAGGTCTGATGTGTTGACTGATGGTTAAGTTCTGTGAGTGGATAGGAACTGCTATAGTGCTTGAGGTTATTGTATTGTTCTTTCCTCTATTTATGTGAGTGTGTTTCTGCTCCATGATTTTCCAAACGGCATGCAAATTCCGTGGTAAACTGATTCTTGTTACTTTACAAGGGTTTGTGATCTTTCTTTTTTTCTTTTGGTCATGTAAATATTATATTTGCCAAATCACTTTTTAGGTTCTGTGCCATTCGTGGTCTTCATTTTGATTGTTAAAATGATAAATCTCCACATGTTTGAATTTGATTTGATATTTCTGCTTTTGGGTGTCATATTGTCTTTGTGTGATCTTTGTCTGCAGATGGTCGAGAGTAGTGCGCATGGTGATGATTATGATGGGGTCATATTTTCCCAGCTTGTAAGAATTTAGTAATTGTCAAGGTTGATCCCTCTTGTATTGCCAGTTATCTCATCCACATTTAACTTTCCTGACTCAGAATTTAATTGATCTGGCTGGATCTGAAAGCTCAAAGACTGAAACCACTGGAATGAGGAGAAAGGAAGGATCATATATCAACAAAAGTCTTCTAACTCTGGGAACTGTAATGAACATTTTCTTTTTTAGTTAGGGCTGCTCATATGCACAACAGATCAAGAAAAAAATTAAATGATCAAGAAAAAAAAATTAAATATTGATTAGTGTGCGGTTTGCCTATTTCCTTCTCTAGCTGGCTTATTACAATATTTCATGTTTAGGTAATTGGAAAACTAAGTGAAGGGAAGGCATCTCATGTTCCTTATCGTGATTCAAAACTTACTCGCTTGCTGCAATCTTCACTGAGTGGACATGGTCATGTTTCTGTAAGGCTTCAGTTTCTGTACCCCCGTACTGAAGACTGCATGCTGCATCATCAAGTTGTTGCTCACCCTATTTCCCCTGTTCCATGTTTCCTTCATCTTTTCATAGTTATGAATTCTGCATGGGAGATAAATTTTGCTTGTGCCTTATTCCTTTTGTGATTTAGAAATCTGTTATTTTGACTGTTGGCGCTGCTTTCTTTCTCCCAGCTCATATGCACTGTTACTCCTGCATCAAGTAATATGGAGGAAACTCATAACACATTAAAATTCGCAAGCAGAGCCAAACGCGTAGAAATTTATGCTTCACGTAATAAGGTTTGCCAACTTCTTCAGATGCTATGGTGCTAATGAAAGCTTTTGTTGGTTATTTTCGGTTGCTCACTTGATTTGTTTCTCAGATTATTGATGAAAAATCCTTGATTAAGAAGTATCAAAGAGAAATATCTTGTCTGAAGGAAGAACTTGATTTGCTGAGGAGTGGTATGCTCATAGGAGTGAATCATGAAGAAATCTTGACCTTGAAACAAAAGGTATATCTTTACTTCCTGTAATATGTGGAGGGGTGCATACGACTCTTGCGAAGGGCCCAAATTTAAAACCAATTTAAGACTCATTTATAGGTCATGCCTTCCTTTTCCTTCCCCATGCCTAATATTTCCAGCCAATGATGATGAGATGTGTATGTTATAGTTGGAAGAAGGACAAGTCAAAATGCAATCTCGTCTGGAGGAAGAGGAAGAAGCTAAGGCTGCTCTGTTGAGCAGAATACAGAGACTAACAAAGCTAATTCTTGTTTCCTCTAAGAATACAATTCCTGGATATTTGAACGATGTAGCCACTCACCAGAGGGGTCAATCCGTGTGTGAAGATGAGGTATAGCTTTAGTCTTTTTATGTATTTACTGTGAAAGTAGTCTTTGATATGTAGTCTGGAACCACAAGCATTACATAAGTTTTCTGGTGTGAGAAACTCTGCTATCTGATAATGAACGTGCCAGAAATTGACTACGTTTTTGGAGCTTATTTAGAAGGATCTAGTAAATTTACCAGTTGGGTTTAATCAAGGATGCATTTCATAATTGGAGTACCTCTTGTCCTGTTTTTGTCACTGATTCCGTTATGCCCGTCCCCCCCCCCCCCCCCCCCCCTCTTTGTCCCAGCGCATGCACACACATGGTTTCTGGCACAGCCACTCTCTTGCTTTTCACACAAAACCAAGAAATTCTGAAATTGTTAATCTGCTGTTCCCATGCTTCCAGAAATTGTACGTCTGTACACACCTTCACTTCTTTTTCTAAGTTGGATCTCTTGCATCATTTTCTTTTCTTTTGAATGGAGAGAATCAGGGGGATAACTTGTCATCCAGCAAATGCAATGACGATACATCACAAGCTGGAAGTACGATTACCGAATCAGCTCATGCGGGTGAACTTATTAATGGTTCTTCATGTACTTCAAAACCGCCAAGGGTATGTGTTCCAATATTTTGTCATATTCATTGTAAATAATTCACTGTAATTGTCGGAGTGTCATAACTTGGACCTTACGTTTCTGTAGCTAGTTTTGCTTGATTGCCCAAGTTTTAAATTTGGTTATTTATGCTCTAGCTGAATCCTGAACTAGATATTGCTCAGTAGCTGCATGTCATATAACATAATCGAGTTCATTATTTCTGGATTCCAGGATGGGATGACATTATCTGACGAAATGGACCTCTTAGTTGAGCAAGTGAAGATGCTAGCGGGGGAGATTGCATTCAACACTAGTACTTTAAAGCGTTTAATGGAGCAGTCAGTGAATGATCCTGAAGGCTCAAAAACTCAAGTTTGTCCCTTTTCTCCGCAGTATTGTTTGTGATTTATGTTGTATGGACAATACGTGGCATAATTTGCAAATACATTCAATTAATGTTTTAAGTGGATTTTTTTTGTTTGTGGGTGCTTCGTTTGTTGTACTTTCCTTTTAGTTTTTTGTTATATCTGCAAGTGATGGCCAGAAAATCGTCTTTTAGTTTAGATGTTTGTTTTGTGTGTCTAATTAATGAGTTGGGTGGTTAATAGATTATCTGCTTGATTTTCTTGTTGCATCATCACGCCCGGTTTCTTTCTTCGCTCATCTTTTATTCCTTGGTCCTTTCTTCAATCTAAGCTGCCAACAGGAGATTGTTGCTGGTTCCCTACTTAGGAATTCTGTCTATTGTTACTGCAATTAAGTGGTCAATTCTTTTGCTACTGTTGGCCTTTAGATAAGAGGATACCCTACTCCAAATTTGAATTTGACTCTGCCATACATAAATCTGAATACTTGATTTCACCTGCATTTCTATTATATAAGGTAATCATACTTCGGTGTATCTTCTGGGTGCTACTGCAAATAGTTGGTTCCTTTTATTACTTCTACATGAGTGGATACATTGCTTTCCATTTCATGCACAGGTTCATAACTTAGAGCGTGAAATCCAAGAGAAAAGACTGCGAATGAGGGCCTTAGAACAGCGAATTGTTGAGAGTAATGAAGCGTCTGTTGCAAATGCTTCGATTGTTGAGATGCAGCAGGTAATTTTTGTTTTCCACTGCTTTTTATTCTAGTCTGAAGGACTATTTGGGTAATTTTGTTTGGATTGCAGACAGTGACGAAACTGATGGCCCAGTGCAGTGAAAAGGGTTTTGAACTTGAGGTTAGCCTCCAATGACCACCAACAGATCTGCAGATTCATTTTTACGATAAAGTTTCCTCAATTTGCAACAACCATGCATAATGTGCATGTATGCTCTTCTTTCCTTATGAAGGTATTATCTTTTGATACAGATAAGGTCAGCAGATAATCGTATCTTACAGGAGCAACTGCAGAGCAAGGTACATTATGGACTGAAAATTAAGCATCTACAGATCTTAATTTGTCTTTTTTGCTAAGATATAGATATAGTCAACCTTGGTTTATTTGCTGTACGTGCGATCTTGTTTCCTTTTCCTGAGAGGTGTTTGATTTTTTTAAGTGTGCTGAAAACAAAGAATTACTCGAGAAAATTAGTCGACTAGAACAGCAGCTGGCTTCAGTCACAAGCGGCAATTCATCTTCTACGCAGTCCTCCGAGCAAAGTGTATCAGATGACTATGTCGATGAATTGAGGAAAAAAATTCAATTACAGGTGATTCCTTGCGCTTTTACATTTTGGCTGTGGTCCCTATATATGTCTTCAATTTTTATTTTTATTTTTTAATTTGTTTATAGGAACTGTACTTTCTGTGTTGGTGCTATCTTATGTTGATATCTTTCTGTTTCAACTGTGGCTGTATCTTATAAGGTAGTGGTAGAGATTTTATCTGCCTCTATCTATTGTTTGAAGCCGTTTTTGGCATGATTGGTAGCTTTAACCAAGAGAGAAGGATGCTGTGGTTGACTCAACACAACAGCAAGTTTCAGCTTGTGGCTTAATTTTATTCATTCTTATTGTTAAGACTTCTTTGGCATCTTCATTGAGGGCTTTGTACTGCCAAGTGGAGTTTTTTTTTATTATTATTTTTGAGTTAAGATTATCAAGTTTTTCAATCTTTTTAACTTTTCTTCTTCCTACATGATATATTTATGTGGTGCATTTAGATATATACTTGTATACTAAAGGGTTGCTTCTGATGTGAAATTTTTACTTTGTTAATACTATAGCTTATGCATTTAATATTTGGAGACACGACTAAAAAAATAAAAATAAAAAACAAAATAAAATAAATAAATAAATAAATAAATAAAGGGCAAGAAAAATGATTGATCCATATAGCCGATCCGACATAGTGGGAAAAATGAATGAGTTTTGTTGTTAATGCTATATCTTGAACGTACATTTTGTTTGATTAAAATTTTAAGTTGGTTCATTTTGTTCCGGCTAGAGTATGCCACTAGATACTGGGAAAGAAATGTTCAGTTCGTTTGGCAGATGATTGATGATTAGTTAATTCTCAACAGGAATTCGAAAATGAAAAACTCAAGCTAGAACATGTTCAGATTTCTGAAGAGAACAGCGGACTATGGGTGCAAAATCAAAAATTGTCAGAGGAAGCTTCTTATGCCAAAGAGTTGGCCTCTGCAGCTGCGGTAGAGCTGAAGAATTTAGCCGGTGAAGTCACAAAGCTCTCACTACAGAATGCAAGGGTAGAGAAGGAACTAGTGTCTACTAGAGAAGTATTAAATTCTAGGAGTTCTAATATGCATTATGGAAGTGGAGGCAGTCGGAAGCCTGGAGCTAGTTTTAGACCTGGGCGCAGAGGCCGTTCCTCTACCCGTGTGAATGAAATTTCGGTTGGAGGATATGACGACTTTGATGTATTGAGTCTTGATGCAGAAGATCTTAAAATGGAATTGCAAGCAAGGAGACAAAGGGAGGCTGCTCTTGAGGCTGTTTTGGCTGAGAAGGAACTTGTAGAAGATGAATACAGGAAACGAGCTGAGGAAGCGAAAAAAAGAGAGGCAGCTTTGGAGAATGACTTAGCAAATATGTGGGTGCTCGTTGCTCAGTTGAAGAAAGATGGGGGCTCTTTCCCAGAATTGAAAGACAGTGCTGACCTGTTGACAACTGACATTAAAGTTGAGAATGTTGAATGCTATGATGCGACTGTCAAAGATAGTCAAGCAGTGCAAACAGCATTAGCTCCTGACATTCACCAAGATGAATCTCTGGTTGCGCGTCTCAAGGTAAATAATTTTTAGTGGTTAATTTGGCTACGTCAATTAATGGATATTTGCCCGTTAAGAGAGCAAGTGTTTTGTACCAGGCCTTAAATCACAATGTTTCTTTGAATAGAAATGCTTGTTAATGCTAGTCAATTTACGAGCAAGATTGTATTAATATTGTTTCTGTCTTCGTGCTCCAGGCACGAATGCAAGAAATGAAAGAGAAAGAACTCAGATACCTCGGAAATGGAGATGCTAATTCTCATATTTGTAAAATATGTTTTGAGTCACCAGCAGCCACCATGCTTCTTCCCTGCCGCCATTTTTGTTGTAAGTTCATTTAGTTTGAGCAGCTGACCCCCAATTTTTCTATTGTATTTTACTTATATCGGCACCAATCTCCTGCAATGCAGTGTGTAAATCTTGTTCATTGGCATGTGCCGAATGCCCGATATGCCGCTCAAAGATTTCTGATAGGATTTTTGCCTTTACTTGATGTTGCAATTCACATGAAGGTAAGAAATTACTTTTCTTAGATAATGTTTCACTGTGTAAAAGACTAGTTGATCTTGAAGTGAGTGATGGGCTACAATGGATAATGGAGGAAAGAAAAATGTGAGACAGACATGGTTTCTAATTGAGGAAATTGTTTCTGCCTTTTAGCATTGTCATAGTTGCCTACAATGCTATCACACGATCCATTGTGCACCTTTTGTAAATTGGCCTAATTTGGTCTTATTAATGAAAATTTTACTTACCAAAAGAAAATATTTACTCGTGTATGTCTTTTCCTTCTACTGCAGGGTTTGTCAATCTTTCAGCCTGCTTATTATACCAGCTGCAGGGGTTTCATTCTTTCATTAATCAAACTGTATTTTGTAGGGTAACTGTCCATATGGCAGACTTTCTTCTTCCCCGTTTCAAGGGACTGTAAAATAATAGCTCCCATCCCGAAAAACATGTAATAGGAAAGAAAAGAAAAGAAAAAAGACAAAGAAGAGTGAAGAGGAAAATGATCCTGGCGCTTAATGTTTCTCAACGGTATCTAAGGTACTGTAAAATCTTGTCAATTTCAGCAGTTCTGTATAGATACAGATTTCACTTATTTTCTTGTACATGTTTATCCTTGTTAGCTTTGCCGGCACTGCTATTTTAAGATTTAAACATTTGAGCTTCCACCTGTGATATTGCTTTTCTACCATGTCTGTGAAGTCTTTTACCCCTAAAACCGTTGTTTTGAGGTGGTTGAAAAGCAAGACAGGTAATGAACTTTACTTTTTTCGTGAATGATAGAAACTGATGATTTTCACTGTCAGATGGTGAACGTGTTCACTACAGATCGTCTTGTGGATGAACATGAACTTCGTTATATCTGTAGTCTAACTGAGCAAACAAACTTAGGTTGACTGTCTGTTGATTTTCTCGGCTTCTGGTTGGGCCTATGTTGCAAGAAATTTTGGTGGTGGTTGAGTGAGCGACGGAGACTAACGTGGTTAAAATCAACATGAATTCACAGCCACGAACGTAAACAAATCGGTATGTTTAGGATTTGGTCCAATTAATCTTGTAAGAAAGCATATTTCCATTTCTAATAGAGTTAAGGACACACTATTTCTTGACTTTGGAATTATTTCCATTTCTAATAGAGTTAAGGACACACTATTTCTTGACTTTGGAATATGATGGAATAAAGCAAATTACTCACTAAATTGGATGTGTTTCGTAGTTGATCAACTTAGCATATCATTATGGATCATCTGGAAACAACCTCTGCGTGTTTTTATTATATGATTATGGTTACGTAAATCCGACCTCCATACCTTGTCATAAGCGAGTCTCTAAGGCAATAGGGTATAGGGTAATGTTGTTGTAATCTTATAAGAATGCAAGATTGTTCTAAGATGTTAAAATGACACGAGGTCGGTTACAATCGATATTCAAGAGGTCATCTAATATGGAGATCCGGTGCATGAACTCAAGCATTAGATTTAAGACGAAGTTATACTAGCTTGGTATATCGGTTTGCTAGTTTGTAACAGAATAGCTCGGTGA
This sequence comes from Eustoma russellianum, assembly GCA_036186865.1. Taxonomy (NCBI): domain Eukaryota; kingdom Viridiplantae; phylum Streptophyta; class Magnoliopsida; order Gentianales; family Gentianaceae; genus Eustoma; species Eustoma russellianum. The sequence continues at coordinate 38,742,039 of AP025048.1, read as the reverse complement.
AGCTTGATGACATGGGTTTGGTTAAAGTTGCATTTGCAACGCGGATAATTTTATTCTGACACCACGACACTTGGCGTTCGTTCAACGACACTTATATTACATGTATAAGAATGGACAAAGTATCTAATAACACTAGACACTTTTGACATGTGCATACCAAGACAATGGGTATAAAAACATTTAGTTTACATAAATAAAGCAGATGTTTTTCTGAGAAGTTAAAGATTTTTCACACTTATTACTAGACAAATAATCACCGTAGACTACGTTATAAAACATAGAAAATCATCCATAGTTGATCGTCGGAGGGTCGTCGGAGGGTTTTTTTTCGGAGAACAAACTACATGACCTCTAACCTCTAACGCTGCAAATTCTGGTCACAAGCTCAACATCATTCCAGCCAAAATCATTATAAAATATACAGTGACAAATCGTCAGAACCGATGGTAGAGTGAGTGATAGGGAAGACGGTGGGCAGCATGGGGACGTCAGAACTGGAGAACAAACTACAATGGGGACAAAATCTCATTCTCCCTTGAATGAATAGTTTGGGAAGGACGAGTCTGAGTTTCCACATCTACATCTAGCGCATTCCTCTTTCTATAGTGCGTCAATATAAAGCTTGGTTTTGATGAAATATTTGAAATACAACACAACACATATCTAGTATATCCAAACGACAGCAAAAGCTATCGCTAGGGTCTAGGACGGGTGAGAAACAGACAAATAATACCTCCATCGTTTACTTCCAGTGAGACCCTCAACTCTATATATGCTTGCATAAATGATATGATATATTGTGTTAGTGTGTTTGCGAAGAAATAAAATATTTGAAATGCAACCGACGAAAGGTGAAAATGTGAGAATGAAAGTAATAAAATGCTTAGGTTGATGCTTGTGTCAAAGCGAAAGCTTAAAAATATAGGAGCAGGGAAGTAAATCTATACTAGATTATTTACACCAAAAAGGAAAAATTCTATACTAGACCAATTAGTTTCTTTTTATGTGTCATTATTAATTTCTTCATCAGTTGCATGTTACAATTTTATTATTCCGGTTATTATAAAAAGTTCCCAAGGGAAAAAAGACTTGCAACACAAAACATAGGCATAAATAATAATTATATATACATATATATATATATATATACATATATATATATATACATATATATAGATATAGATATATATATATATATATATATATATATATATATATATATATATAAATGTAGATGCCCTTAAAATGAGTGGAAAGGACAGACAACTTCCCGAAACCTTGAGATTATCCTACGTGAGACTTCCGTCCACTTTTTCCTAGCAGGAGAAAACAACATACGGATTTGGCCTTCCTTCCTTACCTTCTATGGTTCTGAGTTGATAAAATTCAGTTGGTCCATGAGAAGATTCCCATAATAATCCATCAGGAATGCCTTCACCGCTGTATAATTTATCCTGCCAATTCCCAGACACCTAAAAAGCAAATCGTGGCATGCATAATGACCAAAGTTTATGTACAAATACAGCAACCTGCAAGGCTGATTATTAGTTGGAGATACTAGTTACAGCTGCAACAGTTGAGACCATGGACTCCACGCCGCAGATATTCCGCATCCGACAGATTTTGTAGAATCCATTTTCTCCCCAGCTTTCACCCCATGAGTTCTTGATGATCCAGTAAGGCTTTTCTTTCATGCGGATGGGAGCATAACCAGCTGAACCGTAGCCCACTAGAAGAACTCCATGATCTAACCTCTTTGAGCATATGAACGGACATGATACTCCTCCAATATATGTTTGCATATACACTGCATTTATAGCCACTGCAGGAAGAGAAAATTGAACCACTCAGCATTAGGGGTGTTAACGAACTGAGCAGAATCGAACACTAGGTTTTCGAATTCAGATTCGTTTGGCTAAACAAACTGTTTGGCCCATTTCATTTAGATAAACAAACTTTAAAATTGGTTCGAGTTTGGCTTGATAACCCTTTAATTGTTTAAACGAGCCGAATAGTTCGCGAATACTTTGGCTCGTTTAGTAAACGAACCCGAATAGCTGTTCGAATTCGGCTTGTTTACCGACCATTAACGAACAAACACGAACCAAACTCGAACTGTTCGGTTCGTTGAACATCCTACTAAGCATGTTGTGATACGCATCATTGATGAAATCAAACCAACCACCAATAAAAAAAAACATTAGGGCAGAAAACTAAAACAGCAATACAGCAGAGCCACTGACCTGCCAAAGGTCCATTTTTGACAAGGTTAGCAGCTATTTGATCTTCGTCAAGGGAGACGACGCTGAAGTTTGCTACCTTAGCAGCAATCTTCGCTTTGTCAAATAAGCAGGCTCCACGATCAGTGCCAGTGTAAGGATAGTCGGCTTCTCGCATAAGACCACCAGCTTTAAGTGTATACTGAAAAGCATTATTCATGAGGCCACCATTGCATCCCGAATCACATGAGTCTTTTTCAGCAGGGTCACACTGCAAATATGGGAAAGGATTATTTTAGCACATCATGTTGCCAAGTACAAAAGATGAAATGGTTCAAAGTAGACCCCAAAAAAGAGATCAGCAGCACATTTGCTCCCATGTTAGCTGAGAAAAAAAAATCTAGTTTTCCTAGTTTCTCATATAGTTCAGGTACTGCTGTATGACAGAGGTTAGCTTTATTGGCAAGAAAAGTAGGGGCATTTTGTGTTATCGTAACCTTAAAGTATATGTGATGTCCTAAAGTCCCTTTCAGGAATCAAATCAATTTGCCAGTCATTACAAGTTACAAATCAGGAAACTTCATCAGCTAAAAGTGATTCATAGTGAAGGCGAAATTGACTAATTTAGAATAAGAACTCGGTCCAAATTGCTAAACATAATACTTTCATATTCAGAAATGTATTGCCGCGGAAGGCTTCAAATTAACCAGAATGAGAATAATCTTAAGTGAACAACCCATACCTCGTGGTCACAATCGACAAGCTGCTGCTCACTGAGACTCTCAAGCTTCCCAGTCGCCAAAAAGTTAGCACCTTCCAGTGCACCTGTTGTACTAAATGACCAGCAAGATCCACAGGAACCCTGGTATCACAATTAGTAGACACGTCAGAAAGAAGTAACATCCAAACTATAAATCTGGGCATTGATCCCAGAATAAACAACTCCTAAACGCACCGACACAACTATATCAGTATAATCCGTTATACACTGGAAGTACGAAATCTTGTTAAGCCTGATTTTGTTAACAGCAGTACACCTTTTTCATCTAGAAATTCTCTTTATACCCACGGCTCTCGAAGAGACAATTCAACGAGTTAAAGAAGATAATCTTTTAAAGACACCAGCTTTCGTTATCTTCAAAAAACTCCAGTCATCAAAATAAATACAGTTAACTAAAACAAGATACGATGATTATCAAACAACGAACAGCTTTCCATGTACATGGAGATGCCAGAATATAATAGCAGCTGGCTAGTAGAAGGCAACATCATATCAATAAATTAAATACTGACAATCACTAGATAAACCTTAACTGATACCACGTGAGGCAGACGTATTGATCATCAAGCAGGAGAGAAATCAACATCGGACCAAATAAACAGACGAGAATTACACAAACCTGATTCTTGACCGGTGCGACTGCGCCATGTTCTCTCCAGTCAAAATCTTGAGGAAGATCATTAGTAGGAAGGATCGGGGCTTTATTAGCGTCTTTCGGGAGACTAAACCGGCGGTTCAATCCTAGAAAGTTACGTCGGAACTCCGCGGGAGTCAAATCGGAAAACTGCGTGACACCGTGGACAGCAGAAGGATCAAGCTTCTGGTGACTCATGGCACGGCGCAAGTTAGCCTTGAACACCGCAAACCTAAAATCATGCTCCTCCTGAGAGGCGTAAGATTTTCCGAACCTCTTCTTAAATATTGAGAAGTGATGGTGAGCATCGTCCAAGCGATCGCCGCCGACAACCTGCCGGATCAGAGAATCGTCGTTGTCGTCGTTAAGCACCGGCGCTGAATCATTGGCGGAAACGAAGGCGATGACAGCAGCGAGAAAGAGGAGAGAGAAAAGCAAGGAGCGAGAAAATTGGAGAGCCATGGGAGTAGTTTGCTTTATCGTGAAGGGGAATTTCATTCGATGTTAAATGGAAGTAAGGAGCCAATTGGGTGAGAGTGGTAGGTCCCGCTTTTTTTCTTTTTAGGAAGTGGGTCCTTTTAGGTGAGGATCGTGTTGGGAAATTTGATTGGGGATTAAGTTCCTTTTCTTTTCTTTTTTTCTTTTGGTTAAAAGAGGGAACTAAATACTTGATTGATGTTGATCCTTAACGATTACGACGTTGACTTCTGACCGGAATTAGGTTCCTTCTTCGAATGGCAGTTGCATTATATTAATAGTATGTACAACATTACCCCATTGTCTTAGAAGCTTCTATCTATGACGGAGTATGTGAGACGAATGTACACAACTATACTCATGTGTTAAAAATATATAGAATTTGTTTTCCGATGACCCATAATGATGCGTCAAATGTCTTAGAGGATTCCATCTATAACGGGTATGGAGGTCGGATGTACGTAATCATACTCGTGTGTTAGAAACTATTGTTTCACGATGACCTGTAATGATGCGTTAGAGGTTGGTTAGAGGTTGTTTTGATGCGTCAAGCTGTGTCGATCAACTACTATTTGATCGACAACAAAGCGATTTCTACTAAATTACAACTCAGTATTGTCCTTTATCCACATGACAACTCAAAAAACACCTCTCCCTTCAAAGTCTAATGGTTTATTATGGTTTCTCTGCGAATATAATGATGCGTTCACAACGAAATTAGACAATTTAGAGGAAATTTCCAAATAAATAGCCAGCTAAAAAAGAATTTTTTTTTTTTTTTGGCAATTTACATTTACTGCTATGATTTATAAGTGCGTCCAAATTTTGATCCACCAAATAATATGGATGAATCTGAATTTGGAATGAAATATTTTTTGTATTTGAACGGCCAATGCAACCCAAAAATTAAATAAGAAAACATATTGAGATATATCCCCAGCGTTCACATTTTCTCTTCTTCTTGCTCCATCCTTCATTTAATGTCACACAACTCTCTTTGCAAGGTATTGAAGGCAAATAAAAAGAAGTATCTTACCAACAGCTTCTTTTTGGTCCATCCTCTTGTAATATGTTGGAGACGCATAATCCACAGCTGCAATCATCTTCCTGTTGGACGCATATTCGCGTTAAAAATCATGACTGGAACCATCTCCTCAGCCGCTTCGAACCTTGCTTTTCATTACTTGTCTGGTCAGTATTGTGCTGAGTGAATTTGGATCTGTATTGTTCAATCAGCAGATCAAGTTTATCTGCCACCTCTCTTCCAACAGGGTCCTTGTTTCTTTTTCTCTTTTTTCTATCCTCGAAGCGTATCCCGTCCTTCAATCTTCTTGCTTGATCTTGCTCCCCGCTTCTCTCAGTTTGTCGCTTTGATCCTTCCACACGCACACGTTTATGAGAATTGGAGGCTTTACTGACGATTGGAAGTGGATCTCCTTCACTTGGCTCCTTTGGCTCTTGATCGCGCATAGGCTTCTTCAGTGACTCTTTCAATGTTTGCTTCCTACTATTCTTTTGCTTATTTAAAGATCCATCTTCGTCTGTTGGATCATTACTAGTTTCTGCGCCACCTTTTCTGGAATCACGTCTCTGCTTCTTCCTATTTGGACCAGACTCTGCATTTGACTTGTTTCTCGGTCGCAAATGTGCAACAGTGTTTTGAGAATCCTCCTGCCGAGTTTGGAACTTATCTTGACGATGCCTAAGCTTTTGAATGTTGTCAATAGCGAACTCCACAATAGGACGATGCTCAGGACTAAAAGTGTCTGCAAATATAGAGGGGGGGAAACAGAAATACTTTAGGACAGTACTATCGCCCCTAGGACATTTTTCCAGCTCCATGTCAGGAGTAACATAATTTGATGCAAAGCAACATCGGACATTGTAGAACATAATTTACCGGGATTGTTGTTTAAAACTCTCAGAGCCACAAGTGCATGTTGATGCTCTGAGAATTCAATAAAAGCCACGCCACGAGAGGTATTCTTTCTGGCCTCCTTTCTTTCCTTGCTGTCCTTCAAAATCTTGATCTGTCCAGCAAAATTCATAAGAATGACATGCAATAGATATATATAAAACTAAATCTGATGGCAAAAGCATCTAACTTGTAGGATTGAAGGTCTCTGTTTAGTAGCTCGCGATGTCACAGCGTTGATGCAAATCTGCTTCAGCTCTTCCTCGGCCATTGACTTGGGCACATTGTACATTATGAGCCTTGTCTTTGACACATGGAAATTTGGAGATTTCAGCTTGATCAACTTCTTCTCTTGCAAGCTGTACAGTTTTTGATTGGCATCATAAATTTTGGAAACATCAGGATCAGATGATAGGGAGATGCTAATCTACCAAAGTAGGACATTGTAGAGCACCAGCTGATAAAAATCTCTAATCAGCTACAATAGACAAATAGAAATATTCCAACAAAGTACAATACTTAAAGAGCACCAACAGAAAGTATCTCCTAAGCAAATCCATGGAAAGGTAAACACGAATCATTTCCAGAAAAAGCCACAATTCCTAGATTCACCTTCTTTCACCTTTTCTTCAAGAACCCCCACAAACAGACTCAATAAACTACACAAATCCAATTAAAGTAGAAATTGCAAATCCGAGAAAAGGCAATTGGCCATTCTTACACATTAACGATCAGTAAGCTACATGGTTGACACCAACCAGGGTAGAACCAAAAATTTTGGCGAAATCAAGATTAACCACAAGTGTTTTCCTTTTTTTTCCCTTCTTATTTAATTTTTGGTCAGTGGAAGTGGCGGGAACACACACACACACAAAAAGGAGAACAAATCATTGAAAGACCTCTGTTATTTACCGAAGGCACCAGAAAAGGAAAAAGCAAAAAAAGGTAACACATACACACAGAGAAATTTACAACAACAACATTACTCATTGCCCTAGAAGCTCCCTCCTATGGAGGGGTAAGCAGGGGTCGGTGTACGCAGCCATACCCATGTGTTGGAAACACACAAAAGTTGTTTTCAGATGACCCATAATGAAAATTGCGTTAAGTTGAGTCAAACTACTGCTACTTTACAATACAAGAACGCAACCAATTTAGAGAAACTTAAAAGGAAAAAAAAGATCCAGCTCAGTGCAGCCACAACCACAAGGCTACCAGATAAATCTGAAAAAGAAGTGAACTTTCTGTTCACATAACTGCAAATTGATTACAGGAGAAAGCATTTCTGGATTCTCAAATACCTTCTGCGCTTTGACATATCGCTTTCTGAAACACCTTCAGCAGCAGGTGTGCCCTCCAATATGGTTCCTTCCTGTGTATTAAAAACAAGATATACCAGATAAACACTATCCAAAACTACAAATAGAGCATATTCTAACAAAAGATCCAAAACTCATATCCACCTTTGCCAGGTAAAGATTACGGCTGTCAATATCTTCTTTTTTGACCTTCTCAACTTCTTTATTTTGAGCTTCTTTTCTGTTCAAAGCCTTCATAATTTTCAGTTGTCTACCCTTTAACAAGATACCCAGACCAGTATCAGCGTTGGCTGCTGAAACTGCAGCATCAGCACTCTCAACAGACTTATATTTGAGAAATCCAGTTCCCCTAGGTCGCCTGCAACAAAAAGAGACTGGTATTTATCTATATGCTAACTCGATTTGAAAGATAAAGAAATGCAAGGCACTTGCGACATCAACCATACTTGGTGACTTGATGTAGAACTGGAAGAAAGGAGTCTACTTCACCAAATGCAGAAAAGCGCTGCTTCACTTCATCAGAGGTGATCTCGAAAGGGAGATTGTTAATAAAAATAGTTCTTTGCAGGTCAGCTTCATCATAGTCTAATTTATTACTATTTTGTTTACTCATCTCAACATTTCCTGAAACTTCTCCAGGAACTTTGACTGTATTGGTAGGCATATCAAGGGAATTGTTATCCTTTTCTTCCACGGATGACTTGTTTTCTTCCTCAGAAGAGTTAGAGTTAAGATTATCGAAAGAAGCTGGGCCTTTAGAAGATGATGACATCACGTTGTGAAGAACTTTTCTTAAAATATCTGCTTCTTCATCAAAGTTAACTTCATCGTTCTTGACTTGACTTATTGAACCAACATCATATGACTTGTCATTATCTTCACGAGTGATTTGGGCTTTTTGGTTGATTTCTACATCATTGACCCCTGAGTCACCACTATTTTCGCTTCCCCCATCATCGGAGTTCTCTCCTGCAAAAGGAAGGATTCAGTGCACAGAAATACAGACCCGCTAACTTCAAACTAGAAGCATATTTGAGCTTCACAGTGAATAGAATTAGAGCAGTGTTGAAAGAGACACAGACACACACACACTCTCTTTGCAATAAACATGAATGACTGACTGGAATAACATAATATTTTTGTCAGAGAAGCAAACGCAAAAGCACCAGATACTATGTATGATCTTGGTAGTTAACCAATAATGAGCACAACCAAATTCCGTTCTTCAATCATTATAAGCTTGTCTTTATGTTCTCAAAACCACCACATACATGTGTACCAAGGCATACTCAATTCGGAATGAAATTCTTGTCTAACCACTCATACATCATTACACAAGCACCAATAAACGGCAGCTGCAATTACATAAAAGAATCAGTAAATTTTTTCCATCAATCTTGAAGCTGCCTATACTGTAGATATAGCTTCAGCACTCATTAAGTTTTGAACAGAGCAGTTTTGTGAAAATTCATCAACATCGAGTAAACCAAATCTCAGTCATAATTAGCTTCTTAAAAGACACAAGTAACACTCCAAAGTCATGGCACCTTGCATATACAGCTGATATGTATGTAAACGTTCATAAATGTATAAATTACTCCTCTCTTTGCAAGCTTAAGCTTTTAGATGATAGGGTAATTTATGGTATCAGAATATGTGTGGTAAGTCCACATATTAGGGGGCATATTAAGTCTAAAAATGTATAAATTACTCCTCTTTCTACAAGTTTAAGCTTTTCGATCAGATGATCATTTAGCATAATCTATATACTTTGGTTCCTCCTTTCCATTTCCAATGGAGTTAAGGACACGCTCTTTCTTGACTTTGGAATATGATGGAATAAAGCAAAATGACTCATTAAATTGGCTGCTGTTCTTATATTGTGAAGTAACAGTTGATCGACACGCAATTTTCATTATGGGTCATCGGGAAACAACGTCCGTGTGTTTCTAACACATGGGTATAGTTGCGTACATCCGACCCCCCATACCCCGCCATAGGCGGGAGCCTCTAAGACAATAGGGTAATGTTGTTGTTGTTGTATATACTTTGGTTCCTGCAACTTGGGCTTCACAGTACTTTAGGATCAAAAGTTGAAAGGAAAATGCTGTTGGAAATAAAGCTAGACATGACCCCAGAGGACAGCGTTTCTGTTCCCAAAAAGCAACTTTGGTAAAACTACGGAACTCAAACGCCATAATAACCCAACAAATCATAGTTATGAAGAACATATCATAAGCTACAACAGATTGACCACATAGGAAATTTACCATCTTCTGAACCAGCAACAGAATGATCACCGACGGCATAAACTTTCTTCGGGACAGCCCAATCAACAGCTATGGTTCTTTTGCCAAAGTTTTTCCCATTGAACATCTTTATAGCCTACAAAGGGAGCAATAGTAATAACAAAATGAGAAACAATCACGTGTACAAGATAACTATAGACGCATCCCAGTAAAGCACAAAGCTTCCACTCGGTTTTCTAGTTGACCAAATCACCATCTAAAAGTCACGCTTTAAAAGCTCAAAAGCATCCAAAAATCAACTATAGTAAAGGGCATCATAACTTAAGACATTTCTCACATCACTCAAAAGACAAATATGCAGTATTATGACAAAGTCCTTGTAAATAAATCCAAATACAAGTAGCTTTTCACCTGTTTAAGTCATCTTACTCTTTTACAAATCTTTCTTTGAAATTTTCCCTAGTTAGAAATTGTTTGCTGCCTACTATTTTTCAACATCACCTATTCTAGAACTATCGGCATAAGCATCTCACTTCACAGGCCTTCTCCACTTTAAAGTACACCTCTTGAAATAAATCAGTATTCGACCGGGAGAGGCAAATTTCAATCGTAACATTTGTATAAGCAACAAATGTACCTTTTCAGCGTCATTCTTTGAAGTGAATTTGACAAAAGCAAATCCCTTTGCTGAGCTGCAATATGTAAAAAAAATTAATGGACTCGCACAAAGGTGTTCATAAACCAAAGCAAGTAATTTGAAGATTCAAGTTTTGTACCCTGTCTCCGGATTCTGAGGAATGAAGACATCCCACACAAAGCCCGCAGCTGAAAACATAAGCTTTATCTCCTTCACTTGAGCCTGCACTTATACATCCAGTGACTCAGTTCTTTTGTTATTTGCAGAGGGCTAAGAGTTTTGAGCCTTTTATCTTTTCACCATCAGAAGATTATGTGTAAAACAAGGATAGTAACCATTAAACAGCATGTACCACACATTGGAAACTTCCGAAGATAAAGCAATAAATAAATGCATACCATGAATGGGAGATTCCTAATTATAAGCTTCCATTTCTGCGACTTGGAGCCCTGGTTAATAAGACATACATAGAGTTAAACAAACAAACTATTATAAATAAATAAAATCAAATAATACAGGGAAAAATTAAGCCAGTGAATATGACAAGCAACCAAATAGTACATAATCAAAATCAAGGAGGTGAAAAATGTGTGTTTTATATTATTATGTCTATTAATATTAAGAGAATCACAAAGTGAGTTCGGACTTGCAATCTGCAATAGGGCTAAGCCAATAAACATGCCGCTTCAGTTGAGCAACATAGATTGACTCAACAGAACTAGAAGGCATCATCCGGAACAATAGAAAATATTACATACCAAGAAATACTGATGGAAAAAATCAAGTTGAAACTATTCAATATATAACTTCAAGGTGACAAAAACTTGGATCCTATATTAAGCTATAAATCCAAAATCCTTGAAGAGATAGGAATTTGCAACCAAGTCCCACCAACAAGGATTCTTGACATTTAAATTGCGATTGCAGAGATTGGACTGCCCAACGATATCTCATCAACAAGGAGCATCAACATTTAAGATATTTTATTTTTGTCAAGTCTTCAGGAGCCTTATTATGCAAATTGCAGGACTTGAACAAATCGTCAACTGCCAGATGCTGTAGTTAGCACAGCGTAAAGAGAGAAAAGCATGACTCTCTTATAAACACATTTACAAGTTTTAAAATAGATTCAATTTCCGCAAACAAACTATGGTTGATTCTTAAATCCAGTCCAGTCGAAGGACGGAAAATTTACCTCTCCTCCCAGCTGCCTTGCCCAAACAAGTCGACCATGTATCTCTTTCTGGTGTAATGCAACAACGCAATCACGAGCAGCTCTAATGCTCGTAAATAGTACAGATGAAGCCGGCAGCTTACACCCATCTCTGTCTAGGCCTACAATTTGTCATCACAATTTTATAAGCAGCGCTAAAGAAATCTACAACTTTCTCCCCCAGGGCAAAAGGAGACCCAAAAGTAACAACTGTAGCCAATCTTTTTCTAAAGAACAAATAACGTTCAAGCCTTTATTACCTTTTTTTGAAGGGAAAAAAAACATTCAATCTTTTAACTGTGGAAAGGTTCTTTTCAAGATAGGCAAATTTGAATAACAAAACCCATTCTTTAAGATAAAGCCCCACAACTCTACACAAATATGCATATATCATGTAAGAAGAGTAACAAAAGACAGTTTGCAACAGACCTTAATGTCCAAAAAAAATATTTTGAGGAGAAGTAGCTTCAGAGGGATGAGATGGCAAAGACCTTACAGAAACGTTATGCATGCCCAAACAGAATCCTAGTTCCATGTCTAGTGTCCAATTACACTAAAGAAGGTAAGCAAACCATCTTAATGAATACTTGAGCACTGGTTCTCTATCACGGTAGTACAACGGAACGCAAATCAAGTCAAAGAATCTGCTATGAAAATAAGAAGACAAGAATAACTAAATGCTTTTACCATGATGCTTAAGCTCCTCTGCAGGAAGAGGGTAAGTAACCGAACATATGGTGCCGCACTCTCTCGCACAACGATGAACCTCATCTGCCATGCCAGAAGAGAGACCACCAAATATCACCGTCCTCGCAACTCTGTTTTAAAGGTGGGAAGACACAACATTATGATTAACTAATTACCAATACGGGTCTGACAGAAAGTAGGAATAAATACCAAAAAAAAAAACAAAAAATAACTAGCGATAACTGTAGTAAGAAACAAGCAAGAGTGTGGTAGAACTTGAGGGTTATATAATACAGTTCCAGGACCAAAATCTAAAACCAAAAATCAAAAGGTAACCAATTCTCCGAGTCCCTTCCAGAGATGACAGTCAATACAGCATGAATACATAAATTTTACAATTGACATGATGCTTATGAGAAAGCTAGCACTACTAATGCCTACAACTGAAGACAGCTTCCTCCTCACAAATTCGTGACTTTACTTGAAAGTTACACACTTTGCATTACTTAAAGCATCAAAAAAAAAATCTAACAGCGTTCTGATTTGTGTTCAGGAATCTATCGCTGGAAAAATCTGGTAGCACTGGATATGCTTAGCTTGTCTAAATATTGGAAATGGTAAAACTTGAAAATCATCATCATCATCATCATCATCATCCGGACCCAGTATATCCCAACGACAGCAAAAGCTATCGTTAGGGTCTGGGGAGGGTAAGTGGTAGGCAGACAATACCTCTATCACAAGGGATAGAGAATATGCTTCCAGTGAGAAATAATAAGAAAAAAAAAACAATGAAGCACAGAAACAAAGAAAATGTGGTTCGGAAACAAATGGCATGGTGAGAAGTGCAGTAAAGCCATTCACAGAATTATGCATCAATAGAAACTGTCCATGTTACAAAATAATGCAAATAATTCAGAAGAAGCGGACAAAATTTTGCACAATATTGAATGAATACAACAGCATCAATGATTATATACTCCATAATCAAATCCCATAAAACAAATAAACCTGATAAATAAAGTTATCAAAATCTTGTCACCAATAATTTATCAAATGTTATCTGTGCTCGTCTTGAAAAGAAAGCAATTATGCTGCTGAAGGATTGATAACAATCAGAACAAAATGAAAGCAACACACCATAGACATGGACCAATGTTCATTTTACTTGGTCAGAGTGATTACACAATTTTTGTTTCATACTATGGCCCAGAAAATACGGACTCAAGGTCAGAACCTAAGAATTAGGATCCCGTGTTCAGTTTTTTTTAACAGATTTAACAATAAAAATCGTATCATTCAAACTCAGACCCATTTAAATGTAGCCGATAACCCTATCGCAATGATGTTCACAAGTTTGAACCCAAAGGATGATTTTTAATCAGAGATCCATCAAAAGCAACTGTTTCTTAACTGAAATCGTCATATAACATACAATCCGTATCTATCTAATGTTGACATGTATCATTTCCATAAAACACAACAGCTAAAACTATTGCTTAGAAGATTAAAAATATATATATATTTCTAATTAAGATTACCTTTGCTTTCCCGAACTTTTAGGTTCTTCAGAAATGCTTCCGGAAAGTGTCGCTCCACTACTTACCTCGATAGGTTCACCTAAAGTGTTTACATGATCACTAATAGAAAGATGCATTTAGCTAGAATTAAAAGTAAATGTCAAATCTCATAATTAGAAACCTGTTGGCTGAGATTTAGAAGCCTTCTTAAGAGTAACAGCCTTAGCAGGCAAAGGTTGAGCCTTAGGAGCCCTCTCACGCTTAACAGCCTCAGCAGGCAAAGGTTGAGACTTAAGAACCCTTTCAAGCTTAATAGCATCATCAGGCAAAGGTTGAGACCTAGGACAACTATCAAGCTCAACAGCCTCAGCAGGAAAAGGTTGAGACTTAGGCCCCACCTCAAGCTTAACAGCCTCAGCTGGTATATTAGCATCGTCTCCCTTTGACTGGGTCGACGCTTCACCAAAACTGTCTCCTAAACTCAAGCAGCACAGAAAATTCACAATTAGCTGCATAAACATCATTTGCAAAATGCGTGAATACACACACACACAGAGATATACATACATACATACATACATACATACATATATATATATATATATATATATATATATATATATATTAAAAGAGTAAACTGAAGAAAAAGCTCTGGCGGAACTCCATCTCATGACAACCTTGTTTTCTCTTAGATTGACGTTGTTCAAGAGGAGCACGGTGCAAAGCATGTTTTACTTGGATCTTTCTACCTCCAACAATAGAACCATTTTTCAGCTCAATTGCACGGTCAGCATCTTCAACCGAAGCACTGGAAAGGCAACCACAACATGTATTAGACGTAATCAACAAAAGCAATCACCTAAGACACTCATGTTTTGGTTAAAACAAGCCAACCAACAATTTATTAAATTAGTTTGCAAGTCTGAGATGAACACTCATTCCCTGAATCCTGGCCTATAGTTAAAGTTACTACTATGTTTCACTTTAGATAAATGACGAACACAAACTAGACTAGCCTGAAGTAAAATAAAACGGAAACAAAATTCAAACTCCCGAAGTTTTAGACTTACAATTGAACAAAGCCAAATCCCCGGTGCTCAGTAGACCCTGTACTCGTCAGAAAATAGGAATAAACTTAGATTCTTAATACAAGTTCAACCAAAATAAATTAAGATTTGTACAAATAAAACTGCAAACAGAAAGGTAAAAGCTCTAGCAACTACTGCAATAAGAAGAACAACCGAGTTCAAACACACTCCTCTCGTTTCAGTCGTAATCCATTTCAACAATCCACGTTCAACAGTACATTCGGATTCAACGCTCAGACATAGAAAAAATGAGAATTCAAGACAACCCTTTCCATATTTAAATTTCTGCAAAATTTACCCTTTTTAGCCACCAGGAAGCACCTCCTTAACGGTCCCACATCACTAAAAGTCTCTTCCAACTACAATATTCGGCACCAAAACTTAATAAGAAAAATTCACAGAAAAGAAGAAACAAGGTTTAGTTGAAACAGAAGGTGGAACATAGTGCCTGAGTATTAGTTAACGTGTAGGGCAAGCCAGTGACGAAGACAGTCGATGCAGAGTGCTGGCTATCACCGCCACCACCGCCGACGGCAGCAGCAACCTTTACCTTCTTCTTTCCCATCTCTGCAGTTAGCCTAAAGAAAATTGGAACCGCGGTTGCAACGATAGTGAGGAAATTACTTGTGTTTTTATTTTTTTCTACTGATCAATGGAAAAAATATATATATATTGAAAAAAACCAATGGAATATAGTTAAGAAATTTAATAAAGATTGTTATATTTGACAGGGTTTTGACTCTTTAGTTAAAAGACTTTCTGATTACATAGGGTTTTCAGGTTTAGGTCCGAGAAAGGTGGGCTGACAAGATTTGCTGATAACAAATTGGGCTTCCTTTAAATAACTGGGCTTTGGTAAAATTATAGCGGGATGCTCTTGGGTTTAGATCCATAAAAGGTGGGCTAAACAGACTCCTGGTGGCATATCATTTGAACGAGGGTGTTGTTACATATTCCGATGAATCAGACGATTTATAAACCAGTCGAATTCGAACTGGGCTTTTGTTTAACTAGTTTGGTTGAATAAAATTTGATATCAAATTCAACTCGATACAAATGTTTAACAAGTCCATTTTAACACATTAAACTCAAATATATACGAGAAGTATTTATGGTTTGATTTATGCTAGTATGTTGGAGATAAATAATAAACTAAATATGATAATGGACAATTGTTGGAATAGGAACAAGTTGTTGATGTAAAAAGTTATATTGATTGGATAATCTAGCTAAAAGTGAATGTTTATGCATACGAAGTCCAAAAACTATATTTTTGCTCGAAATATGTGCAAGGTCGATTCTTCAAAAATCTTCTAGCTTGAGATCAAAAGACATAAAGATCCAGTCGAGCTAAAGTTCAAAAAAAGTTTTAAGATGCTCGACTAGATAAAAAAAATGATTCACACGGGGAAGGTGTTTGGTTGGGGGTATGGGTATTAAGGGTATGGGTTTGGAAGAATCCAAACATATAAAAGTTGTTTTTTTTTTTTTTGGAAATGGAAGGTATAAGTTTCGGTTTGATATCAAATATTTGTTAATGTATATCGTTTTTTGATATACTAGCCCCCATTATCTATCAATATGGGGGAATGAGGGGTATGGTCGGTCAACGCCTAGGATGTATTTTAGTAGTATTTATTGGAGCATAAAGTGAAATCTCTCCCGTCTCAGTCCCGAATAGAAGTATAGAGGATGCAAATCAGTAACTTAGCAGCCTCTTAGATTGTGTGAGAACTTACGCAGTGACCCACATAAGGTGCCCCCGCAAATCAGGTTTTCGGCCTAGCAGTGGGGGGAATGTGGGGTATGGTCGGTCAACGCCTAGGATGTATTTTAGTAGTATTTATTGGAGCATAAAGTGAAATCTCTCCCGTCTCAGTCCCGAATAGAAGTATAGAGGATGCAAATCAGTAACTTAGCGGCCTCTTAAATTGTGTGAGAACTTACGCAGTGACCCACACAAGGTGTCCCCCGCAAATCAGGTTTTCGGCCTAGCAGTAGAGGAACACTCATACTGTGCGTGTCTCTAGAATCGAACTCTTGACCTCTTTGAGCAAATCTCAAACCCGAGTACCAACTGGATTATGTTTTAGGAGCATTTTAGTAGCATTTCTTATGAAATAAGAGCGACAAAATATTGTTCTTCTCATTACCAAATGGTAAGGTTGCTACTTTGTAACTTTGAGGTCACGAGTTTGAACCGCGGAAACAGCCTCTTGTACAAATTGTATGGTAAGGCTGCATACATCAGACTGCGAAGTGGTCCGGGAAACATACCTTTCTCAGACATTGTACAAATACGGAAGTCTATTACATCGGGAATGCCTTGTACACTTGTTTCATCTACCCTATTGGTTGTTCAGAGATCTTGCTACATACCTATTTGGTTGTGAAAGTATATGATGGCTACTTAGTAGCCGCCTGAGCCCCTTTTATAATTAATGTTGTTGATGGACAATGTAACATGTTTCCTTTTAGAAATAATTTTTTTCCCCTGACAATCTTCTTGCCAGTATCATAGAGCACTGACAAGAAGTGGAAAAAAGATCACTCCATCAAATAGAATTGTCATAGAGTATTTCTGGTGATGAATGATCCTTTTGCTTGCAAAGAATAGTTTTAATATTTTCCTTAACAGAAAAAATTTAGTTCCACAGAACCATATTAGTATGGAAAAAGTAGAGGGAAAAAGGGAAGAAGGAAATACACATAATGTCCCAAAAACTGCTTGCTTCTCATGGTTGAATTTCTCCCTTCCCTTGTTGTGATTTGCATGATAACAAGCAAATTCAACAGAACCAAGTGTTTTTGACCCACTAATGAGAAATCATCATTATTGTTAGCCAAGTGAATTATCTTCCATTTAGAGCAGCAAACTGAGCAAACATATCTGTCCCAGAATGCTCATGAATCACTTCAACTTCAGCATGATTTCTCCCCTCTTGAGATGAAGAAACAGCCCTTTCATCAGTAGAAGTTGTTGGTGCAACAGTTGGGACTAACACAGCAGGCGCGGCGGCCGACAGCACCTTATTCTCTTCCTCAGCCTTGCCTTGACATGAACTTTCTTGAAGCTGCAATGCATATTCCAAGTTCCACAACACATCACCCATGGTCGGTCTATCCACCCCATATTCTGCTAAACATTTCTCTGCTGCTTCAGCAAACTTCCTCATAGACTCTGGCTTGATATTACCAATGAGATTCGGGTCTATAATCTTATCTAACAACCCTTTTCTTTTCCATTGCATTGCCCATTCAGCCAAATTCACTTGCTCTCTTGGCAATGCTGGATTCAGGGCTGGTCTAGCACATAAGGCTTCAAGTAAAACAACCCCAAATGAGTAAACATCTGATTTTTCTGTGAGCTGTTGTTTCCTGAAGTATTCTGGATCCAAGTATCCAAAGCTTCCTTTTACTGCAGTGCTTACATGAGCTTGTCCTGTCGGTCCATCTTTAGACAACCCGAAATCAGCCATTTTTGCGACAAAGTTTTCATCAAGCAAGATGTTAGTGGTCTTGACATCACGATGAATGATGCCTGTGGCTGTACCCGTGTGGAGGTAATGTAGACCACGAGCCGCCCCAATACATATTTCTAGCCTCTGTTTCCATGAAAGAACTGGCAAATCCTTGCCATAGAGATGATCCCTTAAAGGTCCATTGGCCATGTACTCATAAACTAATATCATTTCCGAGTTTTCATCACAATAGCCTATTAAAGACACCAAATGGCGATGTCTAAGCTTGGATAACATCTGAATTTCTGTCTGGAACTCATTGATACCTTGTTCTGATTGTGGATTTCCACGCTTAACCGCCACTTTGGTGCCGTCGTCAATCTCTCCAAGGTACACATTGCCAAAGCCACCAACACCAATGATCGCGCTTGGATCCCAGTTGTTGGTGGCTTCTTGCAATTCAGCAAAGTAAAAGTATCTACCCAACCCCATTGTGGAGGAGTAGAACTGACTTTTACGCGATCCCAAAGAGGTTTTGGTGTTGGATGTCATGAAACTTGTGTCTCCAGCATGAATTGGAAGCAACCAGGATGAAAAACTCTTACTTTTTTGCCAATCTTGAGGCCTCTTTTGCCATTTAACAGCCATTGCACCCAAACCTACAAATGCACCAAACATCATTGCAAATCCAACTGTTGCCACAGCTTTACGACTCGGCCCTGGAGCTTCCTCTTTCCTCCCATCAGCTCCATACTCTCCATTCAAACTGCCAACAGAGTTATTCATTTTCAAGATCTCAACTCCATTTAGGATGGCATTTTTCGTGCCGGTTGGCTCATTAATCGGGCCAATTTGAATAGTGAGAGGAGAGGATAAGATAGAAGAATTAACAACAAAATCTTTGAAGTAAGCTGTTGCTAACTCATTGAACATAGAAGATAGATCCAAGCCAGAAATCCCCATCTTCCCATTGACATACACATTAAAGTACAAATCATTCAATGATTTGCTAACTATGTCACAAAAATGCAATCTCACCAAATATGAATAAGCAGTATCAATGTCCATAGTCCATGTAACATTAAAATTTGGAGTACTAACATTAGCATCAGCCATTTGAACAGCTGATGCATAAACCGACGCCGGCGCGATCAAAGGGGACCCACCATCAGGATAATTAACAATATTAGGTGCAACAGAAACATTATTTCCAGCAAATTCAGGCTTAAGGTAAGGCCTATCGGAGTCCCACGTACGTAAAAGGGTGTCATTTTCAGGACTAATCAACGGTCCTCCAACATTAAGCCTATACATCGTTTGATAAGCATTATTCGACAAACCGGAATACGGTTGGAGCGGAAAAAGACTCGAAGCGGCATCACCCAGCAAAATATCAGGTGCTGAAACAAACTCAATTGCATTGATAAAAGCATTAGATCCTTTTGCTGGAATGAACACAATTTGCAACCTTTCCGTGGTGGCATTAACAAGGAACTCTTTGACCAACCAATTTGTACCATTATCAACTTGAAATTCATGCAAAAGCACGAAATTATTGGCGTCGACAGTGAATTTAGCTTGTTGTAGATCAAATTGATTATTAGGCAGGGGGAAAAAGTGTAGACGTATAAAATGCCATCCGGCACGTACAACATGGAAAGTGTACGTAGCTTGGTCGAGGAAAACTTTTGCTGATAAATATATAGGTAGAGGAACATTGGCTGACGGGACAGAAACTTGGACCTCCTTGCCATTGGTGGATAGGTAATTTCCTGTTTCTTGATCAGGTAAAAAGACCCTATTGTTAAAAATTGTGGTTTTTGAGGAGGAACCGCAATTAAGAAGATAATTATCTTGTGGGGTGAAAGAATCAGGCTTTTTAGGTGGAGCTGTAACTTGACCTGAGACGTTAAGAATAAAGGGATGGTTAATAGAGAGGCAGAAAAGAAGAACCAAGAGGATTGGCATGGTGCGGTGGGAGGAGAAGAAAATGGAAGAAGAAGGGGGGAAAATTTTGGGTTCTTCTTCTCTTGATTTCTTTTCCATCTCTAACCTCATTGGTTAGGAGGGAAGAAACTGAAACAGATCACGAGAGTGGTTGAGAGAAAAGGAAAAGGACCATGTTAATTTTTGTCTATGTTTGACTAAATTTTTTTTGCATAGAGTGCATGGGATTGTTTGAAGAACAAACAAGCAAGTTTGGTCTTCCGGTTTTTTCTCCTTTTTGGAGATATGTGGCTGTGCTTCTCTCTTTATATTAATCTACAGCTTTATTTTATAAAATTAGTGCAATATGATTCTAATTTCCATTTACAATGGAGTCAAAGACACATTATTCATTGACTTTGAAATATGATGAAATAAAACAAAATGACTCACTAAATTAGTAGCGCTTTTTATATTGTGAAGTATCAGTTGATCGACACAATTTAACGCAATTTACATTAGGGGTCATCAGAAACAACTTTTGTGTGTTTCTAACAAATGAATATGATTGTGTACATCCGAACTTTGTTGTACCTCGCTATAGGCGAGCAATGGGTAGTGTTGTATTCTATTAAGTGAGAAAACCGGTCACTACGACACTTTTATAAACACTCGAACGCCTGCTATCGGCCAATAAGTTGCCGAGTAGCATCTAAAGCCTGCTACATGAATAATCGATCATCTTAAACTCTGCAAACATAATGCATAGATAAAAATAACACCAGCTCAACTAGGGTTCAGGCAGAGGAGGGCTTAAGTGAAGCAAAATATGATGTCTCCAATCACGCGACGCCACGTCTACAAAATATCCCTTTTTTTAAAGAAAAAACTGTGGGCCAATTTATACACGTGGCGTCGCGTGATTAGAGGCCTCATATTTTGTCTCATTTGAGACCTCTAATCTGAACTCGAGTTTAGCTGGTGTTATTTTACTAAAGTTTGAATTCAAGTTCGTCACGAATCCAAAAATAGAGATTGTCGAGTTCGAATATATTCGTCTAAAGTTGGGGTTCGATATATATATTGCTCAAACTGATTTGACTATATTGCATCAGGAAGACAAAACAAATGTACCTTATAAAGGTACAAACATAGGGAGGAGCAAAACAATGGAACGAGATCAACTCATTCACTTTTCACTCATCTCATACGTCATCGCGCGACACGTGGCAGAAGGGGTGAATAGTGAGGCTAAATAAAAGTAACTCGTATCTAGACTCACTACCCACCCATACTGCCACGTGTGACTCAGTGACGCGTGGGGTGAGAGGATCCTATCCCCCAAAACAATGTATACAAAGAATCGCATCTTCTTCAGACTCCGCCATGTGTAACTATGTAGGTCCAACTCACTTATCTGCCGCCTAAAGCCACGTCAGCTCTCCAACTAACCTCGTATTATCTTCTGGGTGAAAAAAAGGCAACAATTAACTTCATCTGATCGCCGTCAAAACTCATCTGCCGGCAGAACTTACTCCAAACCTTTAGCTGTCAGCAGAAACATTTCACCCCTTCGGTTTCAAGTAAAACAACCCCCCCCCCCTCTCTTCTTGTAACAGTTGTAAGATTTCACGTATTATATTAATGGACCCTTAATTTATCCTTCTTGTGATTTTGCCAATGCTTTCATGGCTTGATATTTTCTACTGAAGTTTAGAGTTCAACGCTTTAGTAGAACTCTTCCAATTTCCTTTGGGAGAGAAGAGGTTGTCTTGGTTCTTTTTCCTGGGCCTTATCTCTTTAAGCTGTTCTTGCTCAAAGAATTGCTTGATCGCTTGGCGATGTCGGGACCTCTTGATCGATTTGCCAGGCCTTGTAAGTGATTTTAATTTTATCTCTTTAGCTCTTCTAGCCGATTATTCTGTGTTTTTTAGTTTTGGAGTAGTTGGTTTGTTATTGTTAATATTTGTTGCTGAATTTAGCTTGTTGGTATGCTAAAAGGACCCTTTTGAATTTTGAATTGGATAGGAATTCTTGAATTCAGCTTATCTAAAAGAATTTATATTTTTTGGTTGAATTTTGGATTTTATGTGATGTCTGCTGCATAGCTTGACGCCCTTTTGTTATTCTTGCTGAGTTTGCCTTTTGGAGTGTTGGAATATACATAGTAAATCCATTGCCCTATGATCTCTTAAGAGAACACAAAAGCAAAGTAAATAAATAAATAAATGCGGAAGGGTACCTTGCTCCATTGGTTAACGCTGTAGTGGTTGACACGCTTGACAACTGTGTCTTCCAAGGGATTGCAAGAACCCACCAGTTGTTGAATTCACTAATAAAATATCAACAACTACCACTACTATTCCGATGGAGAGAATAGGTAGTGTGTTTTCCTCTCGAAATTGTTTTCTATATATAAATTATATATATATACGTTCTTTGCAAAGAAACAAAACCCTTCTGAAATTTACAAATGCGGAGCAACGAAACCAAAATGTTGTTCTGCAAATCTTTTGTTGGTTTTGTACCACACTATTTACTGCAAGTGCAAAGCAACCAAGGAAACTTCTGCAGTTATAAAAAAACTATCTCTTACCTTGACCCACATTGCTTGCACAAATACAGTGTGAATAAAGTGAAACGTTTCATATCAATGAAACGTCAGAAATCAATTGAAACGTTTCGAACAATTTCCTGAAATCCATTTCAACGGAAATTTTATGAAGTTTCCGTTACATATTTTAATTCTTAATAAATATGTAACGGAAATGTTTAATATATATAACTTACTTAAAACACTTCGAGAAGAATACTCGTGGGCTCTTGTCCCTCAGGGACCAGATGTCATTAATAATACGGTCTCGACTTTACGAGTCCTACCATCAAGGACTGTAACCGTATGACTGTCTACACATTTAGTGATCCATTCAGATTACACTGCATCCACTAATATACCGAAGTGATCTCTTAACATGTGGATACGAACAAATATTATGTAACATTAGTAACATATAATATATAACATACATAAGTCCACCTGTATTTGATATGTAACTTAAGTCACACGTGTCGTGCACTACACGTATGAGCATATCAAATCCAACATGGAGTTCTCAGGAATTATCTCATTACGATTGCAGAAATAATGAAGAAGATTGTTTTGCTTAACCTTTTGTGGTTTTTGAGATTGATGGTTATGAGTATTTTTTGTGGATGTTTTGCCTTTGTGTTCACTGTAGGCTTTGAAGGGTCTTCATGTCATTATGAGAGAAGAGAGAGAAAATCGGACTATGAGAACTCCGAGGATGAAAGGAGGACAAGAATGGGTTCACTAAAAAAGAAGGCGCTAAGTGCGTCTTCAAAACTCAGGCGCTCCCTGAGGAAGAAGAGTAGTAGAAGAAAGAGTGATAAGAAAATTGGCTCTGTTTCTATCGAGGACATTCGTGATGCTGAGGAGCTGCAAGCTGTTGATGTGTTCCGTCAATCCCTGATTTTGGATGAATTGTTACCCGAAAAATTTGATGATTATCATATGATGTTGAGGTGATATTTACTTCTGCCTTTTGCTTCTTCTGTATTTGCTGGCAGTAGGTTCTGCTTACTTAGTGTACGTTGTTAGGATCTAATAACACACACTCTTTGATCAAAATGAAAAACGAAGTATGAGTATGAACAAGAGAGAGAAATAATTAACGTGGTAACGTCGATAGGTAAACTCTACCGCGGTAGGGCTATATATTGATGATTCAGAGTATTTACAATTATAGAAAATACATGCTATAAAATATCTACACGGAGAACAATAAAGATACAACCTAAAATTTTGGATCGGGACTCCGCCCCGAAACCACCTTCGGGTGGGCACCAGCCGCACCCACACCCCCGGCAACCTCATCGTGGAGGTTGAACTGCATGAACAATATTATTTGACTGTACAACAAATAATATCAGGCTCTACAAACTAACAATTCTCCCACTTGGAGACCGATCTAGTCAACCAAATAAAATGCATTATGAAGAAAATTTTCTACATCAATAATATCTTCACCGCACCACCACACCTATAAAAGCTACATAAGACCAACCAAGTTTTAGCACAACCTCAGTTTTCCAGCATCACGTTTTGTCAACATATTTGCTGGATTCTTTGAACCTTTGATCTTCTCCAAACACATATCACCATCTTTCACTGACCTTCGAGTGAAATAATACCGTCTTTTGAATTCTTTTGTCTTCGAATGATAGACTGGGTTCTTCACCAATTGTATGACACTCTGATTATCTGTGTAAAATCTTCTTCCGCTTCTTTTTGCCTAAGTCTTCCCGATAATTTGCTAGCCATATCATCTCCTTCCCAGCTTTAGCTATTGTCACATACTCAGTCAGTAGATGAAAGGGCAACACACTTCTGGAGCCCAGACATCCAACTCAACGTTATTCCATTTATAGTATAGATATAACCAGATGTGCTCTTGCTCGAGTCTAAATCCCAACTAAGATCCACATCCACAAAACCTTGTAGAACCACTTTGGCATTTCCATAACAAAGTAAAGCACTTGATGTACCTCTCAAATATCTCAGAAGCCACTTCATAGCTTCCTAATGTTCTTTTCGAGGTTTGACATGTGCCTGCTAACAACTCCCGCTGCATGTGCTATATCTGGTCTAGTGCAGACCATAGCATACATCAAACTCAGAACTATAGAAGCATCTAGAACGAGTGCCATGTGCTCACACTCTTCAGCTGTCTTGAGCTACTGCTCCTTTGACAATTTTAGATGATTCGCCAATAAAGTAGTCCTGGATTTAACATCATTTACCCTGGATCTAGACAACATCTTCTGAATGTACTGCTTTCGGGTTAGATTTAAAGTACCAGTAGATCTATCCCGAGAAATCATCATTCCAAGAATATGTTTCGCTGACCCAAATCTTTCATGGAGAAGTGGAGGTTTGGGCTCTAGAAGCATTTGGTGTTGCTCATATTATACAAGAAATGCTCACTTATAAATCTGATCATATCTTAATCACTGAAGACAGGCTTGCCTTCAAACTGTTTATCCCCATCATACCAGAACCGGCAATCAACATATTATCTACATACAAGAGCATAAAGACATAAGAATCGATGTATTTCTTGAAGTAACAACACTAATCTTTTTTACTCCTGTAAAAATCATTCTTGCTGATAATGGAGTCAAACTTTTTGCACCACTGTCTTGGTGCTTGCTTCAGTCCATACAAACTCCGATTGAACTTGCACACCATATGCTCCTTCCTTGGGACAACAAATCCTTTAGTTGCTCCATCTAGATCTCCTTATCTATATCTCCATGTGAAAACACTGTTTTTACATCCATGTGCTCTATATGCAAATTCTCCGATGCAGCAATACTCAACCGAATCCGAACAATAGTTAATGTCACAACAGGAGAAAATATTTTAACATATTGAATATCTTTCCTTTGTGAATATCTTTTAACTGCTAACCGAGCCTTGAACCTCCTTTTGCCATTTGATTCAGCCTTGATTCTGAACACCCACTTGTTCAACAAGTTTCTCTTCCCTGCAGGTAGCTCAGTCAACACAAACGTGTTATTTTTTTTCAAGTGAGCAAATCTCATCATCCATGGCTTGCTCCCACTTGAACCATGTAAACAATATTATTTGACAATACAACAACAACAATCATACCCATTATATCCCAACGACAGCAAAAGCTATCGCTAGAGTCCGGGGAGGATGAGAGACAGACAAACAATACCTCTATCCCAAGGGATAGAGAGTTTGCTTCCAGTGAGACCTCCAGCTCTATATGTACCTGCATAGACAATGCAATAATAAGAATATGTACTAGTGAAGGGATTTTATTAAACATGAATAGAAAGCTTCCAATATTAAAATAGTCATAAAAGTGGATATACACAAATAGTTATTATTTGACAGTACAATAAATAACATCAGGCTGGTCCTTTTCTTGTGTATATCCATTCAAAATGGTGCAACGAACGTGAAGTACTAATGATAAGAAGTAGTTGTTTTTCCCCTTCTGTTATGGATGAACATTTATTATGATTGGTTATGTACTTGGCTTGAATCAGGCAGATTACTAGGTTCTGTTTAATGGATACCCATGAGTACCAGAATCATGGAAATGCATAATTGAGCTTTAGGCAGAGGTCATAAGTCCATTACACTTGTTTTTTTGATAGCGCTAGTATTCCCTTCTTCTGTCATTCCACAACAACAACAACAACATTATCCCATTGCTTTAGAGGCTCCCGTCTATGGCGGGGTATGGGGGGAGGGGTCGGATATACACAATCATATCCATGTGTTAGAAACGCACAGATGTTGTTTCCCGATGACCCGTAATGAGCGTCAAGCTGTGTCGATCAACTGCTACTTCACAATATAAGAAGCCCAACCAATTTAGTGAGTCATTTTGCTTTCTTCTGTCATTCCATTGTCTGAAAATTCATCCCACACAACTTTTGTTTGTACTGTCTCTTTTGGGGGTTCAGATTCCCTCACCGCAACTCCTTCACCGCTCGCGTCACCACGTGACACGTGGCAGCAGGGGGGTGGTGAGGCTGGATGAAGGCAGCCTCACCATCCCCCCTACTGTCACGTGTCACGTTGTGGAGAGTGAGGTGAGTCACCGCGCGGTGAGGTGATCTCATCCGTTCTTTTGGATCATGATACACACAGAGTACATGTAGACAGTCAGATTTTTTGTTCCAAGAATTTTAATATAAGATCCTCCTTGGATTCTATGTTAGTGGCGCAGTTGAAGAAATAGAAGTTACCGGCCCTCTAACTCATCAGAAAATCATAAGAATAAATCACTCATCCCAGGAAAGGAATATGTTTTATAATATGCTTGTGCCAAAACTTAGAGATGCACAAGTGGTAGTTTAACTTGTTTGTGTTCAGCCTATATGAACAAGAACTACTAAAGCCACTCCTAGCTTACTAGGATTGGTTGGTGATCTCTACTCTAAGCTTTCTTTGCGGGGTCAAGGAAGAACTCCTTCCACTGAAGGGCACTCACAATGTGATGGCAGCAGAAGGTCACTTGCTCCATCTTTTCAAAATCTTCTTTGTATCCTAATTGCTGTAAAGATAATTGCAGGTTTCTGAAGGCAAGGAATTTTGACATTCAAAAAGCAAAGCAAATGTGGGCTGATATGCTTCGATGGAGAAAAGAATTTGGAACAGATACAATTTTGGAGGTAATTAATATTAATCTTGTTTCTGATCCTGAAATCTTGATTGCGTCTTTTTGCACCTCAAATAGTTACTATTTTTCTGCTTTTCCTTTGACCTGGTATATTTTTTAGGAGTTTGAATTTGATGAGTTGGATGAAGTTTTGAAGTATTATCCCCATGGTAATCATGGTGTGGATAAGGAAGGCCGTCCTGTGTACATAGAGAGATTAGGAAAAGTTGATGCGAACAAACTTATGCAAGTTACGACAATGGACCGCTACATAAAGTACCATGTGAGAGAGTTTGAAAGATGCTTTGCAGTCAAGTTTCCTGCTTGTACCATTGTTGCAAAAAAGCATATTGATTCAAGTACAACGATTTTGGATGTACAAGGCATTGTAAGTCTTCTGTTGTTTTACAAATCCAAAATTCTTGTAGGTGCAATACGGGTCTTGCTTTGCGGAAGTATCTTTTTGTGATTGTTGTATTTTATATTATATTTATTAATTCAGGGTTTGAAGAACTTCTCAAAAAGTGCAAGAGAACTTATCACTAGACTTCAAAAGATCGACGGTGATAATTATCCAGAGGTAATAATTCTCATTTAACTATGTTTATTTATATCAGGTCATGCATTTGTTAGAACACTTCTAAAAATCATTTTTTTCGCCGGGATTGTTGCAGACTCTCCATCAGATGTACATAGTAAATGCTGGTCATGGATTCAGGCTACTGTGGAATACCGTTAAATCTTTTCTAGACCCCAAGACAGCTTCTAAAATTCATGTAGGTGAAGACATGCATATTTTTTTGGGTAAACAGTTGCTGTATTTCTTTTGTGATTCAATTGATGGAAATATCTGCTCCCCCCCCCCCCCCCCCCCCCTCTCTTCTTTTCCTTTGTTAACATAAAATCATTATCACCAGGTACTAGGTTGTAAGTACCAGAACAAGTTGCTTGAGGTAATAGATTCCAGGTAACAAAGGGGACGCTATCTTGTCTCTGGATGTTTTCTACCTTGTGTTTTGTTCTAATTTACTTTGAATTTCGCTAAATGTGGAGTCTTTGTAGTGAGTTACCGGAATTCTTGGGTGGCACCTGTTGCTGTGCTGGCGAAGGAGGCTGCCTTCGTTCTGATAAAGGCCCATGGAAGAATCCAGAAATCTTGAAGGTTGGCTTTTCACAAAACTTTTTGGTTTCAGCAGTGGACTATGTAGAAATATATAGAAAATATTGTATATAGTATGAGGTATACGTGTACAGTATATATGGATAGTGTAGTATTGCTGTATAGTGGATAGAAAGTAAGCTAGGCTGTAGATTGTAATATTACCGTTGTAAAATAGCCGTTGGGAATCATCCTCTTCAGCTAGTATAAAGAGGACCAACTGTACATAAAACAACTAACTGAAATCTTTTCAGTTTTCTTACTGCTGATGCTCAAAGTCTTAATTGATTCCAACTGTGTTCATTTTCTATAGACTAATGTGCTGCAGTATCAGATAGCTTTAAATGGTTACTTCAGTAGTTGAGCCATTCAAAACTTAGGTGTAGATGACTTCAATTTCGTTCAATGCAGATGGTTCTCAATGGCGAAGCATCGCATGCAAAACAGGTAGTTAAAGTTCTCAACAGCGAGGGGAAGGTGGTCTATGCAAAGCCTCACTATGCTATGGTATGTGAAGCTGAGACGCTTGTATCTGCGGCTACCAAAAACTTATCTATAGAGGAGTTATTGTTTCTCTATGTACCAGGTTAAAGGAAGTGATACTTCCACGGCAGAGTCTGGATCTGAAGCTGAGGAAATTTGTTCGCCTAAGGCTATACAAGGTTACTCTCATTTTCGATTGACCCCTGTTCGCGAAGAGGTTGGTGGTGCTTTCTTTTGGAATTTGGCCATCTTTATGTGTGTAAGACTGAATGATCCAAAGACACATGTTGCTTTACCTTTTTCTTTTGGTCATTTGATTATTGTGGTTGATGTCCAGAAATTCTGTTCAAATATTTTTGACAAATTTTCTTCTTCTGTATGAAAAGCTTGGTTTTGCTGTCAACTTGGATATATTGTTTTGTTTCATAACGTCTAGCTATTACAGTTTTCCATTTCACAAGATGAAGCAGGGTAAGATTGCCAGAACAGCAAGCTACGAGGATAATTTCTCGGCCTATAATGAATATGTCCCCATGGTTGACAAGGCTGTTGATTCTGTTTGGAAGAAGCAACCACTAGTTCAAGACTCTTCTACTTACAAAGGTTTGTTCTTCGGTTTGGTTTACATAAGCTTCATTTTCTTGGGTTCGGGTGACCAGTGTACATATTTGCTTCCATTCTAAGTAGGGCATTTCCGGTGCACTAGACTCCTGCATTTCCGCAGCTCCGGGAGGGGCCGGATCTTTCTATGATCTGATGTACGCAGCTTTACCCTATACATTTTTATGCAAGAGGTTGTTTCCGCAACTCAAACTCATTCAGCAACTTTACTAATTGCTTCAAGGCCCACCTTTCATCCTAAGTGATGTGATTATATTCTGCATTGAATTGCCTGAAAATTTGGTGGCATATTTTTGGTGTCTTCTATATGTATATATAGTTTAGCTAACAACAGTAAGATACAATGTTATGAATTCTGTCAAGCAGAGAACACCCTGTCTTGTACTTTTTCGTTTTATATGTCTTAAATTCCAATATACCTGCATATGGGAGATTGACTGCTATCTTTAGTGCATTGATGTCTAATCTTTCATAGTCATGTGAAGGTTACTTGCAATTCCAAGTATTTGTGTATATCACTTTCCTTAGACGTAAGTTTATAGAATAGGACGCATAAAATGAATAGTGTTGTTTGGGGGGGGGGGGGGGGTTGGACGCCAATTCTCCAAATGAAACAGCACCTGCTTTTTCCGTTTCAGATATTAACACTTTCTTTTTTGTAATTTAAATTTTCATATAAAAGCTAAAACGGCATATATTTACAACATGTTATATATGTTGGACCGCCAAGTGGAAAGTCATATCCAGGCGCACATGTTTACCTCAAGATATGTTCTTTTGTTGTTTGATATTTTCAACATTATTCCAGGGACGCTTACACAACTGCAGTCTCCTAAGGCACCAGAAGGACTTCGAGCTCGGATTTTGGCGGCTCTAATGGCCTTCTTAATGACCATATTTATGCTCTTACGTTCTTTAACATGTTATGTGACAAAGAAGCTTCCTGTTGCATCACTCCATCAGGACCAAGGAATTCAGGAGATTTCTTTTTATGACATTGCTAAGGAAGAGAATCGCTCCCCTGCACCAGGTCCGGCATTAACAGAGGCAGAAATGGTCTCCTGTGTCTCGAAAAGACTGTGTGATCTGGAAGAGAAAGTTAGTACACTTGAAGCAAAGCCTTCTGAAATGCCAGTCGAGAAGGAAGAGTTGCTAAATGCTGCCATTTGCCGAGTGGATGCCTTGGAAGCAGAGTTGATTTCAACCAAAAAGGTGATTGCACATGTTTCTCATTCCAAGATCACGGTCATAAATTAAGTCCCCCCCCCCCCCCCCCCCCCCCAAAAAAAAAAAAAAAAGAACATCCTCGTACATATCTTTCTTATCATTCTTATTGTTATTATTCGTAGAACATATGTTTTGTTATGTTACTTGGTTGAATCATTTTCCAAACCACCAGGCTCTGCATGAAGCTTTGATGAGGCAAGAGGAGCTTCTGGCTTACATTGACAGTCAAGAAGAGGCCAAGTTTCGGGTGAGTAACAGCCTGAGCCGCGATCTCCTGTATACAATCATGCATAATCTTATTAGTTTCATGTTGATATTTTCATCTAATTATCTTGTTGCGGCGGCATTTCTCTTATTTTCACTTTGGCCTCTTTAACGCAGAAGAAGAAATTTTGCTATTGAGGGGGTAATCAGGTTGGCTTGGAGTGGCTGTGTGGTAACCTGGTGCAGACTTGCATGGTTTGAGCACCTCAACTTTCGGATTGCACTCATCTATGGACATATGGTGCTGATTTGTGTGTGTGTGAGAGAGAGAGAAACTTTCAGGAAAAATCTGCAAATAGTACAGATCCTTTTTCATGTTTCTGGTATGTTTGTGAGTGTTGTTTAAGTTTGGTTTCTTACCACTGTTCTGCTTTCGACTATGTACCAGAGACTTCACCTTTTGGATTTATTATAATCAGATCACAAATTTTACAATGGTCAATGACCAAGTATGATTAGTTGGTCATTGACCAATGAAATGTGTAGAAAATGTATGGACTCATTGTTTTGGCCAATCACCTCCTTGCTTGCATGTAGCTAAAACGTATTTGTCATCATTTTATTTGTCCACTAGTTGATCAATGACTACTATAAAATTTCTGAAATCAGATTGATTGGTTTTGCAGAAGTTATTTCTGTAAGGTTTTGTAGCTATTTACTTCCTCCGTTCTTTTAACTCCTTGTGTCCCTAGGACATAGCCAACTGGTTCTGGGCAGGAGTTTTCGAAAGGGAGGTTAGTGGTTCAATTCTTGCCAAAGTCAAGAGAGCCCTTTCCAGCAAGTGCATAGTGTGGGAGCTTCCTTGGACTGTAGGCTTGCCTGCAGTGCTAGGGGCTCCTTATGCAGAATACTGTGTATATGACCAAGCTCCTGCTAGCAGGCTGTTGGATACCTGATTTACATCCCTACACTATTTTTAGAATTGGGTGTGGTAGGGACTCTTAATGGTTGGGGTTCAACCTTTTTTTTAACCCCCTTGTTTTTATTGCTGGACTATTTATTGAACGAAACAAATGCATCAGTTCCAACGCCCCCCCCCCCCCTCCCCCCGCCCCTCTTTTAAATTTCTCCTATGAAGTTAGTAAGCACGCCTCCAGATGGGGATTCGACCATTGGTTCTTATAACAATTTACTATTACCTATTGGTAGGGAGGTTAACAAACCGAGCCGAGCCGAATACTAGGTTTTCGAATTCGGATTCGTTTAGCTAAACGAACTGTTTGGTTCAATTCGTTTAGCTAAACGAGCTTTAAAATTGGTTTGAGTTTGGTTCGATAACACTATAACTGTTTAAACGAGTTGAACAATTCACAAACAATTTGGCTCGTTTAACTAAACGAACTCAAATAGGTGTTCAAATTTGGCCCATTTAAGTAAATTAACGAACGAACTTGAACTGAATACAAATCAAACTCGAACAGTTTGCAAACCATTCGGCTTGATTAACAGCCCTATCTACCGGGTCGAACCCGTACATAGAGATTTGACCATGAATCATTACATAGAGATGCAATGACATTTACTATCAGACTCAATTCGAATCCGTCCCTTAATCAACTCTTATGTAACAATACAAGTGTGTCAATATCTTTGTGGTTGTTACAAGTATATCATTTAATGCGTTGTTCAGCTTTATTTATACTTTTTATTAGGTGTGACAGAGTACAAAATGTTAAACATTAATGACCTTGGAGTATAAAGTCTTTTGGAAACCAAAACTTACGTCATTTAGGAAGGTCTGATATGATGTTACGATATAAAAGGAAATAAAGAACATGAGAGAGGAAAAAAATGAAACTCGTTCTCAGTGCACTATGCTTCTGTATTTACACAGGATCTGAGAAGATGGTAGATCGATTCACGATATGTTGTACGTCGCTCGCTCCGTGACCTTTATATTCGAAAAGTAAAAGTAGCTTAGTGTATCAAAATGGCTTATAGTTTGGCTAAAAAAAGGGGTAAATTTTTATAATGAATAGAGTGTTCTGCTAGTCATTAGTTTTCCTGTAATTTAGGACGGCGTTTGAAGCCCTTTAGGCCTAAAAATATGCCAATTCTGGACCGCCTGCATGTGATTTGTCCAGTTTCTATATATAAACCAAGGAGCCTTGATCTCCTCACCCCCAAAAATGGGGGTAACAAATGACCCCCTGCCACGTGGCAGAGGAGGGGTGTGGTGAGGCTGAGTGCAGGTGACCCCTACCCAGCCTCACCACCCCCTCCCCTGCCACGTGGCGGGCGGTCACATGGGGGGTGACATAGGGGGCGGTGAGAGGATCCCACCCCCAAACGAAGTTACATATGGCAATTTGGCAACAAGAAAATTATAAATTATTGTTGTCTTTCCCGCGTTATCCAGATACATATAGAGCCGGGGTCTCATTGCAAACAAACTCTCTATAGGATAGGGCTCTCACTGAAAGCAAACTATATATCAACTATATATCTTTTGGGATGGAGGTATTGTTTGATTCTCTCTCATCTTTCTCAGACTCTAACTTTTGATCTCGGTGACATATATTGGACATGTGTTGTTGTGATGGTGTCTTTGCCGCGTCTCGTCAGCCCTAAATTCCGCCGTTAGAACACTAGAAAAACAAAGGTCTTATTTGATGAAAAGGACAAGTTTTAAACAATATGAATATCTTAGTTCGTAATCTATTATCTTGTCGAATCGTACAATAGTCTATATAGTTTCCGGATACAATGAATACAAAAATCATTAATGTGTATCATGCTTATCATTAACGTAATGTAATTTTTGCAAAAGAAACATAAAAGAAATTGGAGCTAATTTTGGAGAACAACAACAACATTGCTCCTGCATATAGCGGGATATGAAAGATCGGATATACACAACCATACCTATGTGTTAGAAGCACACATATGTTGTTTCTGATGACTCATA
Source organism: Eustoma russellianum (assembly GCA_036186865.1). NCBI lineage: Eukaryota > Viridiplantae > Streptophyta > Magnoliopsida > Gentianales > Gentianaceae > Eustoma > Eustoma russellianum. The sequence goes on along the minus strand of AP025048.1, from coordinate 38,708,028 downwards.
ATAAAAATTGCGTCAAACTGTGTCGATCAACTGCTACTTCACAATATAAGAAGCGAAACCAATTTAATGAGTCATTTTGATTTATTCCATCATATACGAAAGTAAACAAAGAGTGTGTCCTTCACTCCAAGAACAAAAAAAAGTAACTAATATCTAATTCGATGAATACCCACGGCATTAATTATAAATAAATATGATTCAATGCAGCTTTTACTTTCGAATTTAATTAGCGTTATCTTTCATATTGTAAGTTTCCACATGCAAGCTTCTATCTGACTTCACAACAGTTTTGAATTTTTATCATAAAAATGGACAAGGATTCTTTCTTTACTCTTGCTTTTAACTATACATTATACGTCTTTGGAAATGTATTGTTTGTGGGCATGGATCACTGCATCACTTTGATAGAACAATCCGAGAAAATGATACAACAACTCAAGAGCATAATCGATTTCGCAATATTTGTGAGCATGGATCATTGCATTTCTGTTGTAGAAGAAAGCATGAAGATGATTCAGGGTGTGTCTTCATGGCTACTTGGATTCATGGCGGTCAAAGAAAAAACACGGCTAGAGACAAATGAGGTTAAAGAGGCAGAAATCCTCTCTGTTACTATGATGAGATTGGATGAATTGGAGGTGAAAGTAAATAAGCTTGAAGCAAAGCCTCCAGAAATGCCTCGTGAGAAGGAAGAATTGCTAGATGCTGCTATTTGGCGTATCGATGCTCTGGAAGCAGAGTTGATTACAACCAAAAAGGTATGACCTCAATATGGTTTTTTTCCATACCATTTTCAATTTTTCTTGTACTTTTTGCTCGTTATTCTGTATCTTTAATTTTTTAAGTGGTATACTGAATAAATAAAAATCAATAACAACAAAAACATTACCCCATTGTTTTAGAGGCTCACGCCTATAGCGAGGTATAGAGAAATGGATGTACACAGCCATACACATGCGTTAGAAACACATAAAGTTTGTTTCCTGATGACCCATAATGAAAATTGCGTCAAGCTTTGTCGATCAACTGCTACTTCACAACATAAAAAAAGCAGCTAATTTAGTGAAACACAACATTACTCCATTGCTTTAAAGGCTCCCGTCTATAGCAGGGTATAGGAGGACGGATGTACGCAACCATATTCTTATGTTAGAAACACAGAGAGGTTGTTTCCCGACAACCTATAATGAAAATTGCGTCAAGCTGTGTTGATCAACTGCTACTTCACAATACTTCACAATATAAGAATGAGAATAATATATATAACATGTGCAAAAAGTTGGAATTTAATTGGAGAAAAATCGGGTAATCGACAAACGTAGAAAATTCGATTTTTTACGAACACGACACATGGAACATTTTTGGCATGGCATATAATATGTATCTAGACACTTTTTACATACTTCATACATTCTAAAGTGTTCTAGAAAAATCAATTAAGGGCTGATTGGAATATACCATATGTGTATAATTATATGTGCGCTATTTTACAAAGTTTACAAAAATAAAATTCAGCACATGTATATTCATCATACACGCCTAGCTCAGCCATGTTGGATCATGTGTGGAGCTTTGTTGGCATCTTGATTGGCCAAGAATGAAGCATGCAATGTTGGTGACACAAAGAAAGGAACTTAGTAAACCATTTTGCTTTATTCCATCATATTCCAAAGTCAAGGAATAGTGTGTACTTGACTCCATTCGAAATGGAAACGAATAAAAGAAAATCTTAGTGTTAAATTGTTTTTCTCTCTCTTGTACTATTTGCTCGTCATGTTGAATTTGTTTTCCAAATCACCAGACTCTGCATGAAGTTTTGATGAGGCAAGAGGAGCTTCTTGCGTACATTGACAGTCGAAAGCGGATCACGTTTCGGGTCAGTTCATGACCTGATATCTTCTGTTATCTTTAATAGTATAAAAAAAGTTTCTTTGAGTTATCAGTCTAGTTATATTACTGATCTGCTATTGTATATTGCAGAAAAAGAAGTTTTGTTGGTGAAGAAGATCTAGACTGGCTTCAGGTGGCTATGTTCCTGGTATCATATGGGGCGCAACAACTTCATTTTGTTCCTATTTTTTTGCACTTGCAAGAAAAATGTAAATATTGCGAGATACGGGTGCAAACTTATGTTTTTAACATCCCATTTGAATAAAAAGAAAAAAAAAACATAAATTGTGAGACTATATCATTATCTTAACTGATACCTTTTGAGCATTGTGAAATGCACGTAAGATTTGCTATCTTATAATTCACAGAGTGAGATAAATGTCTTTCTTTTTCACAAATACAAAAAGCACACACAAACAGGTAATAAATACAGAAAGCTCCCCCCCTGACCCACACCCCCACCCCCAAAAGGGAAAATCTTCCTCTTTCTCTAATTTGTCTCCAAAATGGGAGCAAGCTTTGAGCTGTTGGACCAGCTGCTGCTTGTACTATCTGAGCCACTTTAAACATACAAGCTTAGGAGACCATCTACTTGTTCTTCAGTTCCCCCAGAGCCAAATGATATTGGGGATGTGAACTTTAACCAACTTTGGTCCCTTTGAGATCAGACACTCAATATCCAAGGAGACTGTCTCTTGTTTGTTTTCCTTTCTCAGGATGCCAACTACAAGGTCTTTAACAAGATACCCACTCTGAAGATATTGGTAATATGGTTTACTACAAATACATATAGAACACAGTAAGGGAAAGATTTAATCAAGCACTCAAATATACATTGCAGGCCAAACGTTTTTCGGAAGGACAGAACCTTCTGAGAATCACAAAAGTCTTTTACTTTCACTCATCAGTTGCTATACATGCTCCCATGATTTCTAGACTTAGAAAGCGAAAAACCTCTTCTTCTTCTTCTTCTTCTCAATGTAAGCTAGGAGCTCTTCTTGGCGCGAAAGGGCTTCGTCCAGTGCCTGAAAACAGATCATAATCATATGAGAATCAAAACTAAAGGAGCATGTTTTGATGTGTCCTTTTCTTATTTACTATCTCATTAACATCATGTCTATTTCATCTGCTAACTTTGTATTAGGCCATTAATTTGTTCCTTGGTTTCCTTGTATCTTCCTTTGGTATAGATTAGATGGGGGGAAAGGTAGGGGTAGTTACTATCAAAAGGGACTTTAGGCAGTACCTTTTTGGCTGATGAAAGTTCTTGTTCCAAGGCATCAACCCGTTTCAAGGCATTGTTCAGCATTTCCTCTTTTTCGGGTGGCATCGTATTGGGTTTCTTGTCCAGAACATTCAACCGGTCTTCTAGTTCACCCATACGCTTCATCATGGTGAAGTAATCTGCAGCGCAAATGGCAGGTGCTTGCAGTGCAAAACCATGGGCCTGCCCTTTACCCATGGTGTCAACCGCATAGATGGAACTAGAATAGAAGGTACCCTCTGTAAGCTTCTTTGGCATGTTCCGTGTCATCCGGACCAGAGTGACAATTCCCATAACAAAGGTCATCACCCCAGTAAAAAGTTGATTGCTCAAACCTTCGCCGTGCTTACATTGATCATGCACAGGGAAATAATCTGTGGCTGCAAGAATGACAAACAGGATTCAAGCTAGAAAATTTAGGTGTTTATGGTGCAAAGAATCTAGTAAGTTTGCTGAACATCTTTATAGATTAAAGACCTGGACAACAATCCTGACTATAACAGAGACCTTTCAAGGCTAATACATAACATCTATATATCATTTGGAAGCATTCTTGGTTTCGTGTATGAAAATATTAAATGGGAAACTTCAGATTCCAATTTATTTTTTAATAGACTGAATTATTTCTAAAGGGTAACGGGAGTCAGTATTGTTCGGTACCTTTTGCAAAGACAAAGTCATTAGTTTTTGCTGCTTTAGGCCAAGTTGAATCCACAGCTTTGTCCACCATGGGCATATAATCCTTCGGCTCCTCCATAGCGGGGGATCTTTTGCTTACAACCTTCCAATAAAAGTTTTTATTCGTCTTATGAAATGAAATTCAACCATATACGATGCTAGAACGATGATTAATAAGTCTAATCTTAGGATGAAGACAACTCACTTTTTCTTTGAGAGGATTAAGATGTGAATGCACCCGAACCTTGACAGATTCTGTTCTCGTATTGAAAGAAATGTTCTTGTTTGCACTCTACATTGAATAAAACAATTAGCAAGGGATACAAAAGTGTCATGTCTTCAAAAGCATTGATTTCAGAACCGAATCGGAACAGACAGAGTCAATCAATCAGGAAACATGGTGTGATAAGCAAGTGATCACTAAACCTTAGCAGACTAGTAGTGTGTAATGATTACCTTGGTGTACATATTTTCATCCTCTGAAATTGTCTTCTCATCAACAGTTGGAATTACAAACTTGTTGGAACACTTGTGCTCCCCATTGCGCACCATCTAGTCCATCAAATGAACAAATACATTCAGCACTGCTCCTGATAAAACATGACCGTATATATGTGTATCATACGTTGTTGTGCACGCGTATATATGCGTGCACAACCACCATGATATCTTAAAACAAACCAGCAGAGACTGATTACCTTCATGATGTCTTGGTCATTCCATGGCCCTTTGTCAGAAAGCATACAACCGCCCTTATCTGAACAAGTGCAGGTACCTCCCAAAAACTCTGGCAGCTCACTGGTTTAAGATTGAAAAATGGAAGAAACAGTCAGACTATACTGCAATTTGTAATGCTTAGCTGCATATGTTACATTCCACATGAGAATCTTAGTACCGTCTTTCGAGGAGTTATTTTATCAATCTATATCCACAATGCTAAGCTTGCTAATGACACTGCATTGAGTTACTTGAATGTACTACTAACCAGAGTTTCAGATCTTTTGTTGAACTTTTACCTGGCATCAATTACTTCGAGCAGTTTGCTCTGGTATTTGTTTCCTAGAACCTAGAAAGACATACAAACCTTTCAGTGATTCTGAACACAAGAAACAATATATATACGGGCATAACAATTGTGCTTACGTGAATTTTGGCTGTGGTCTTGGGGTCAAGGAATGACTTGACAGTGTTCCACAAGAGTCTGAATCCAGATCCAGCATTGATGATGTACATGCGGCAGAGGGTCTACATGATAAGCAAAATTCAAAGAATATGCATATGAGTAAGTGGTCCTAGGAGACAAACAAAACATATGAAAAGAGCAATAAAATGACCAGTCATGGAATATGAAGAACCAGGAAACAGAAGCTGAGTACCTCAGGATAATTGTCACCGTCGATCTTCTGGAGAACCTGAACAAGATCTCTTGCAGCCTTGTTAAAGCTTTTCAAACCCTAAACCAACCAATACATCATTATCAATATTCTCTAGTCCTGTCCAACAGTAGCGAATATTGAACAACATGTTTGTGTCAGGAGAAATATTATGAAAGGGTTTCACTAACCACTCCTTGAACATCCAGAATAGTTGTACTTTGATCAATATGCTTCTTGGCTGCAATAGAACAGGCTGGAAACTTGTCGGCAAAAGTCCTCTCGAACTCTTGGACATGATACTTAACGTAGCGGTCCATTGTTGTGACTTGCATGAGTTTGGCAGAATCGACCTGTCCAAGCTTCTCAATGTAAACAGGTCTCCCATCCTTGTCAACCCCATGATGCCCTTGAGGGTAGTATTTCAGAACCTCTTCTCTTTCTTTAAACTCAAAATCCTAAAAATATAGATAACCAAATGATTGTTGTATAGAATAAACATCCTGTCGCATGTAGATAATAACAATTCTTACCTCCATTATCGTGTCTGCCCCGAAGTCCTTCCTCCACTGAATCATATCAGCCCACATTTGTTTTGTTTTCTCAATATCAAATTTCCTGGCCCTCAAAAATCTGCATGAGTAAATCACTTATGTGAAGATCTTCTCCAAAGTCAACAGGATTTGAACAATGAAGGCAACAAAGACAAATTTATAGGAAGGAAATGTAACCTGAGCATCATGTGATAATCATCATGCTTGGCAGGTAGTAGTTCTTCCAATATAAGTGCCTGGCGTAAGGCGTCCACTGCCTGCAGTTCCTCGGCATCATGCTCGTCCTCGAGCACAACAGACATGACTCTGCTGTTTCTCCTCCCCTTTCTTGTCAATGAATGCCTGAATTTGGAAGAGGCGTTGATTGCCTTTTTCTTGAAAGAAGCGAGCTTTGTCTTCTTCTCATCCTCAGCATAATCAAAGTCAATTTTCTCCATACCTGTCAAGAAGTTCATAGTTAAAAATTCTCAGAAATCTTGATTCTTCATAAACAAGCGTATGAACTCTTTCAATATGTAGTGAAACTCCCAAAGCAAATCCAAACAAAAAAAGGCAAGATATATATACATAATTACATGTTCTCATACGTTGTTATTGTCATCAGAACAGTGTCAACTTTAATGGAGAAATATTCACCAAGAATCAAAGAAAAGTTCAATCCTTTAGTGGAACCATCCTACAGAATAAGGGTGAGCTGTTGAATCTGGCTCCTAACCTTTGCTCAAATGATCCATTCCATTTGAGATAGTTCAACATGGGGAACCAAGAAACATCCTTAGTTATTATGATTTACAGCAGATGAATCTAATAAATAGAAGCATTCCGTGGTCACGTGCAAAAAAAAGGGAAAGCTCTAAGATTCAAAAGGAATTAGTTACTGCTATCAGCAATGGATACCTTCATGAAACCCAAAAAAAATCTAGTAATAGCTAGAATAACTTCCTTTTAACTCTTTTCAAAACATTACATTTCCAATGGATTCAAGGACACACTTTTCTTGACTTAAGAATATGATGGAATAAAGCAAAATAACTCACTAAATTGGCTACACTTCTTATATTGTCAAGTAGCAGTTAATCGACATATAGCTTGACACATCATTATGGGTCATCGGGAAACAACGTCTATGTGTCTCTAACACATAAGTATGAATGCGTACATCGGACCCTCGTATCCCACCTATAAGTCAATGCCGTAATGTTGTTGTCGTTGCAACTCTTTTCATAAGAGCAAGAAGGTATCTTTCACAACAAAACAGCAAACAGCAACATGCTTATCAATGTGTTCTTTCGATATCTAACATCCTTCCCCAATTCACATATCCACAACTTCTAATACCAACATGAAAATGAAGCTAAATCTGAGGGCTTACTTGGTCGGTGAGGTCGATCGATAGGTCCAGACATTGTGCCGCAATTGATTGCAGTCCACAATGAAAATCACGAGATGAATAAAGGTAGCTTGAAGTTATATGCTTGTCAAATCCCTGCACCATTTATAAAACAATGGAATCAGGAATGTCAAGAATTTTGTTCATTCATGTTTATCTTTCATTGCCAAAAGGAGAAAAAGAAGGAAGAAAAATTCCTCCTTTAGCTAATTAATCCCAAAATTTTGCTAGAACATATTGCATGTTTATCTATTTAATTCTTACAAAACAATTCATTCCAAAAGGAAAAACAAAAGGTGAATTGAAGAACTCTTGAATCCCATAGATCCCAAAAGATCAAAACCGATTTATTCATTAAAACTAGCGATTCATGCAAATGGGATATGAAGATATTGTAATTCAACTTTTAGGACAGAAAGAACAAATCTTGAAAATACAATTAATTAGCATTCGGCAACGCAGGATTTCCATGCAAAAAGAAAAAAATATACAGAAAGAAATCAAGAAAAGCAGAGGAATTACAATGATAAGGACAGAAAAATAGATGAATTATTATCTGGAAGTTTTCATGAAGGCCAGAAAGAGGAAGAGAAGCAAAGAAGTAACATATATAGAAAGACAAAGGAAAAAAGTGAGAATACAAAAAGGCGATGATCAGCTGTGAGACAAATGTGTAGACAAAGTTTTCATGAAAAAGAATGGAAGAGACAATTTGTCAAAATCTCATGGAAAAAAATTGAGGCCCTGAATCAAAGATCCAAATAAGGAAAAAAGAAATGTTGTTTGAACAAGTGATGATAGAGTAAAAGGGGGTGACAGAGAAACATGGAGGAAAGAGAAGAAGATTGTTGGTTGATGACTGAGCTTTGAGTTTAAAGCTTGAAGGAGTCTTCTTTCACTCTTATCTTTCGGGATTTTCGGTTCCATTAGATTTTCATATTCTTTTTTAAAACGGGACTTGGAGCAATTGGTATCGTTATTGTTTTTGGACCTTGAAATTATAGGTTCGAGTTACGGAAACATCCTTTTATAAAGTAAGACTGCGTATATTAGATCGCAAAACGGTCCAAACCTTCTTCAGATCCTATATAAATACAAGAATATAGTGGAGCGTGAACTTTTTCATTTTTTTGGTCAACTAGTTTGTAAGGCGCTAACTACGTGCCTCAGACACCTATGGCATTCAGAATACGAATGACATGCAAAAGTGGAATTGTGCATTCGTATAAAGAGCAATTATCATCTACACAGAGCAATATTTATTTCAATAATATTATTAACCTTCTTATCTAATAACTCCGTTATGATTTAATGATTTATCCATTAATTCTCCCCTCCTTAATTGAAATTCCTAATTTTCATACACTGCTCCATATAAAAAGATCTCCTCATGGTTTATTTATTTTGGGAAATTTGTATAAAGAGGCATTAAAATTAAATAAATTAAAAAATAAGATGCTATAGTTAAATTAGTAAAAACACTGTTAGTAATCCAAAAAGACGCAATAAAACTAATCCAAAAGAAAGTATAAACTACTGAAGTCAAACCTAATTAAATATTTGACGTAAAAGCATCCAACTATTTAAACGACATATTAGAATTATATTTTTGTTGAAACTAATGCAAACATGCCTTAAAAAAGATAGCAAACAATGTAAAAGAAATGTTTGACAATTATTATTAAGTGTCAATAACCCCTTTTATAAATTTTTAGTGTTTCTTTTGCCTTTTATAATAAATATTAAACTATAACACCGTATTTTTAATTTTCAAATTTTAGTGGCCTTAATCAAAATTCTCCTTATTTATTTTATGTTACATAGACACACTCATATAAATATAATATAATATAATATATAAATATAAACTTCTCCAATCATTTGGTTTGCACCATAATTGCGCACACATTCGGATAGGAACGAGTTTTCATTGGTATCCGTAGAGTTGTATGAGATGCATTTTAAGAGTCACTTGCCAAACCATGTGCAATTAGGTTAAGAAAATGTTGATTTTGAAAAAACAACATATAATATCCACTTGTGTATGTATATATGTATATCTTTCTTTATATCCAATACAAGATAGATAGAGGATTATCTCTTTGTTTGTTGTTTCTTCGAGACAAACCATATAAATGGTGTTAATTCTCACTTTTTTCTAATCTCGTTTAGTTTCAAGAGCCTCCCACTTTCCATCTCTTATAATTTTACAATCATGTTATTTCTTTTTAGGACTTTAAAATTTGGTCTAAACTTGTCTTTATAAACATATATATAATAAACAATTAATGCATTATAATTTTTAAGTGAAAACCAGACATGGTCTGAATAAACATTATGAAATGATGTGTTTTCTTATTATTTTCAAAACAATAATATAAAATATACACGCATTGAGTATATTTATAAGTTATTGGTAGAAAGATGGTAGCTCCGTCAGCTGGAAAAGAAGGAAAGCAAGAAGTTAGAAGGCACAAATAGTAGGTGACCAAGAAGCAAACAAACTCGTTAACCTCATTCCCCGTAATAGGACTATTGTCTTCCTCAATGTTTTGTTATACGGCTAAACGACGTTCTAGACGTACTAAGTTTTCGCGTTTGTGTAGCGTTTATGAAAGGGTCAGATCGCTTTGCGATCTGATGTATCCAATTTTATCCTACACTTTGTATGGAGTCTGTTTATACGGCTTGAACCCGTAACTCCAATGACATAAAACAATAACCTTACCAGTTGCTTCAATGCCCTTTAATATTTTGTTATATTGCTAACTGCTTTAATATTGTTCATTTTCTAAAAATAAGAATATATTAGTGGTTAAAGTTTTTATCTAATTTTTTCAATTAAGTAACTAACTATGAAACATGAATTGTAATCAGAATAGTTTGACTTTTTAAATTATGCTTAAGACAAAATATTACAATATTTTTAGGATAATTAAAACCCTGCAAATCCAGTCAAAATGGATAATGAACGTGCGAGTAGTGATCATCTAATTTCGGACTTCTTTGTTTCTTTAATGCCTATGGAGAGGAGATTATATTATATGAATGATTGGATGTCTGAGGTGTGGCAATACATTGCATTTTTCCCATCTGGCAGCCATGAAATATCAAGTTATGGTAATATCTTTTCCCTATTAAAGAAAAGGGACCAAAAGAAGAAAAAAAAAAAATAGGAACTGCTCTGTCGGTTCAACCAACTCCTTAACTGAATTTCTGAACAAGGCCCTCACCGCCTTATTTAAAATTGCCTCCATGTTCTATAGCATCTTTTGTTCAGCTTCACATGTAATGTTTGCGTTTTGGACTGTGCATATCAATGTGTCATGATTAGAAATGGCTTGGCTTGAATGTTTCTGATGTTCTTTTCCTTCTTCTTCTTTTCTTTTGCCAATTGATTTACTCTCAGTTCAATTATTTGCTCTTTTTTTTTTTGACATTTGAACTCTAAAACAACACTCAAACAATTTAATGATATTTGTTTAATTAATGCTTTATGTCGTAGTGCAGATTCCTATTGTTACAAGATAGTTCTTACGCTACCATTTAACCAATAACTAGGATGTTAACTAGCGAAACCGAGCCTATTATGTTTTTGAATTCGGATTCGTTTAGTTTAACGAATAATTTGGCTCAGTTCGTTTGCTGTAACGAGTTTCAAAATTTGTTTGAATTCGGCTCGAAAATGTCTCTTTAAACGAGCCAAATAGTTTGCAAATGATTTGGCTCGTTTTAGTAAATAAATCTAATTATGTGCTCGAACTTGGCTTGTTTGATGAAAATTAAAGAATGAATTCGAATCAAATACGAATCAAATTGAACTGTTTGCAAACAGTTCGGTTCGCTGAACACCCATATCAATAACTTCATACTAATGAAAATTGTGTTGAAACATAAAATGTGGGTGTAGGTTTTAAACGAATCAAACTGTTCACAAACTGTTCAAGTTTGACCCGTGTTTTGTTCGATAATTTTAATTAAATGAGCCGAGTTTAAACATCTAATTAGATTTGTCTACTAAACAAACCGAACTGTTTACGAACTGTTTGGCTCGTTTAATGAGTTATAACATTATTGAGCCAAACTCAAACAAGTCTTTAGACTCATTAACCTAAACAGTCTGAGCTAAACTATTCATTAATCAAAACAAGCCTGAATTTAAAAAACTTACTATTTAACTCGGTTGGTTAACTGTTCTAATTGCGGGAATATTTCGTCCTGATGCCAAAAGTACACCATTTGGATTCGTGGACAAACTTTTTATACAAGGAGATAGGAGCCAGGAGTGTGGCTTTTACCTCCCGAACAAGACATTTGTATATTTTGGCATCCTTTGGTTATGGTGAATATAAAGATCCACATTCGACCAAAAAGTGTGGCTTTTACCGACATCTTTCTCCGCAGTCTCCACACATTCTTTTTATATTTGTAAAACTGCATATTTTTATTTTTAAAAAAAACACGCAAAAAATGTATTATAGGTAAGTTCACATGCAATACAAATGTTGAGATCGAACTCATGCAAAAGTTTTCTCATGCTTTGGTTATAAAATTTATTATGTATGCTATATTTTGTACCAGACTTGATATCTCGTATGTTTGAAGCGTTATAAGCATATATAGAACTGACTCCGGTAAACTTTATTAGGGGAGGTCAAGGACATTATTCACTATTTAAGGACTGATGATTTGTTCTTTGTTATGAAAATTTATAGTTAGATGTTTGCAGATACACGACTACGAGTTTTCATCCCTTGATAACAAGGACAACAAACCGCAATCTGGATATATGATTATTCTTAATGACAGTGTAGTCAATTAAAAAAGTTACAATCATGAAGCCAGTGCAGATTCTACAACTGAAAAATGGAAATGTTGCAGCTCCAACGGTAACTACAAAGCAGTATGATTTAGAAAGATTATCACTAAGCTTGGAGTTGTTCTTTCCATTATCAATCTTATATATTTATACTGTGATAACGTTGGAAATATATCTCAATCAAAGGAACCGAGTTCTCATTAAAGGAGTTAATTATTGAGGGTCTTTGGACGTTTTTTAAAATTTTAAATCTTATCTATACCTTCATAATAATTACCAAAATATAGGAGCTGATTTATAATTTTAAAACATTCAAATCAACAACAACATTACCTCATTGCCTTAGAGACTTCCGTCTATAGCGAAGTATGAGAGTCAGATGTACGCAACCATACCCGTGTATTACAAACACAAAGAGACTATTTTCCGATGACCCGTAATAAAAATTGCGTCTAGCTATGTCAATTAAATGACGCATCCGATTTATTGTGTCATTTTTTTTCCCATCCACCTTAAACCAAATTCTCAAAAAAAAAAAAAAAAAAAAACCAAAACAAAAGGAGAAAGTTAAAATCAGACAAAACCCTAACAAAACCTCGTAACTTTGTCCTTCTGTCGTGACCGCCGCTGGCGAACCTTTCTCTCTTTACGTCTTTCTGAGTTTCTGTTCTCCTCTAGCAATGGCGGTTTCTCATTCTCATACCATTTCTTACTCCCAAACCTTCCCTAAATCTCGAATCATTGCCCCAAACCTTTTCTCCGTCAAACCCTTTCTCCCCATCAAGTCAAAATCAATAGTTTTGAGAATAAAAGCAGTTCTTTCAACTTCATCCGAGCCAAAAACTAAGAAATTTCAGCACTGTTTTACAAAGTCTGAAGATGGGTTTTTGTATTGCGAGGGTGTTAAGGTTCAAGATGTCATGGATGTTACAGAAAGGAGGCCTTTTTATCTCTACAGTAAACCCCAGATAACACGGAATGTTGAGGCGTATAGGAATGCTTTAGAGGGGTTAGATTCGATTATTGGGTATGCTATTAAGGCCAATAATAATCTCAAGATTTTGGAGCATTTGAGGAAATTGGGTTGTGGTGCTGTCCTGGTTAGTGGCAATGAGCTGAAATTAGCACTTCATGCTGGTTTTGATCCTACTAGGTAATCCTATGTTTCATAAGCCTCATAATTCATCGAGTTTTAGTCTTTCCATTTCAATTATGTAATGCCAGTGTATTTTTACTAGAGAGTTGATGGACTATCCTTGGGATCTTTTGCGTCCTGAAGTTATTTTCATCTCTTTTAGAAGCTCGTCTATTTAGTTTTGGTGCACTGTTTGAGATTGGGTGTTCACATTTCAGGTATGTACTTTAACGTAACAAGCATGTAATGCCGATACGTAAAATCGTTCCACAATTACGTCTGCTATGTGATCATATGGCTGTTGTTGAGTTGCTTAGGTTGCAGACTTTGGAACTTGGTTTGAATGATAAATATTTAATGGAACACAGTAAAAACTTATTGTTTTGATGTAGCAGCGTGCTTGCAGAAAGGTTGTTAGCCCTTTGCTACTCCTAGTTTGAGTTCTCTTATAATAAAGCCTTCATCTTTTAAGCTTCTGATTACTGTTCTTAGATCAGTTCTCTTTGGATATATAATGTATCACGCCCTTAGTGGAGGCTATAATATTACGCCAATTGGGTCGTACGGAAAATATATGCACCTTTTGGGAAGTAGGTTCTCATTTCCTATTTTCGAACAAGAAAAGAAGAAGGAAAGTAACATCTTTTACTGATACAGGTGAAGGTGACTTTCTATCTGGTTATTATTCTTTTTAAGAAGTAATTGCTCCTCTTCTGCACAGGTGCATCTTTAACGGAAATGGAAAGCTGCTTGATGATCTAGTTTTGGCTGCTCAAGAAGGGGTCTTTGTGAACGTGGATAGTGAGTTTGACTTGGACAACATTGTATCTGCTGCTAGACTTGCTGGAAAGAAGGTTAATGTGTTGCTGCGCATCAATCCAGATGTGGATCCCCAGGTACCTATGAATTAGACTCAGAGAGTCCTTTTTTTTTTTTGGTAAGCTTAGGATGTGAGAATGTCATGCAACTTAACTTACTTCTGTGCAATCTTGCCAATTTCATTAGCTTTAGCTTTCTGCTGTGCTGTCTTGCTATTTTCATTAGCAAAAACTCATGTAATTTCCTGTAGGAGTCCTCGACTTCCTTTTTTTTTTTGATGTGGGGTGGGGAATGGGGGTCAATTTAAGGATATAAACTATTTTTGAAGTAAATACTTGCTTGGTTCAGGTCCATCCTTATGTTGCCACCGGAAACAAAAACTCTAAATTTGGTATCAGGAATGAGAAGCTACAATGGTTTCTGGATGCTGTGAAAAAACATCCTGGTGAACTGAAGCTCGTTGGAGCCCATTGCCATCTTGGTTCCACCATTACAAAGGTATCATGCTTTATTTTGTTTTATCTGTTTATTTTGAAGGATATTAGTAAAGTGCATTCTTCCCATATCTTGAACTATCTTTTATTCAATAAAATCTTCTTAAATACTGGGTGTTGTGCGGTTGGGTTGTTTGTCAATTGTTATTGCTGTTCTACTTCCAGTTCATCCAACCACCACATTTTGCTTGCTTAATCGTGCTGGCTGTTTGTTCTTTGTACAAGAGCTTGCATCACTGTATAGAGCCACTTTTACATGAGAAATTAATGATGAGCGCAGTGCTTCTCAAGCGTTAAAGTCTGGCTGTTTGTTCTTGCAGGTGGATATTTTCAGAGATGCGGCTGTCCTTATGGTGAATTACATTGATCAGATTCGTGCCCAAGGATTTGAAATTGATTACTTAAACATAGGAGGTGGTTTGGGAATTGATTACCATCATACAGGAGCTGTTCTTCCTTCGCCAATGGATCTAATTAACACTGTAAGGACGTAGGTTTTCTGCTAGATCTTATCTCCTTTGCCATTATCGCAATTTGCGTATATGCTCTCTTGACTCCTCTGCAGTGGGTTGCTTTTCTTCTTCTTCTCTTCATGCCTAGAGCATTCATTTTTTTTCTTGTTCTCTTCCCTTGCTAGACTTTTTTTTCTTTGTATCAGTTTGGAACCGACAAGGCCTACTGATTGTTCTCTCTTTTAATTTTTGAAAGTTTTAGTTGCATTGCAATTCATACTAAGATTTGATGATCTTCTTCTTTGGATGCAATATTGTCCATTTTTTCTTTTGAAAGAGATTATAAGTGGTAATAAAAGTCAAGAGGTCTGAAACTCCTTTATTTTTTGTTTCAACAATAATTTATTTGATTTATTTTCTGTCATCTACTTCTCCCTGATGCTTGCTTGTCCTTTTTTGCTCCACATTTGCATTATTATGCTTCTGATGCATATGGAGTGGAGACTTCATGAAAACATATTATTCACGTAAAAGTGTAGAATTTGTAGCTTAGTCATCATCAGTCTATGACAAATTTCTTTTATTACCTATCCGTGAATAGGTTCGGGAATTGGTGCTTTCACGAAATCTCAATCTTATCATTGAGCCTGGCCGGTCTCTCATTGCAAATACTTGCTGCTTGGTCAATCGTGTGACTGGAGTCAAGACTAACGGCGCAAAAAATTTTATTGTCATAGATGGCAGTATGTCCGAACTCATCCGCCCAAGTCTTTATGACGCATATCAGGTTAGGTCTCCTCTTGTCTGAATTGCTTCTGTCAGTTTTTCTTATTCAATTATGAGACCCCTTCTGTCTTGAACATTGAGAGTAAGCTTCACATCTTGCGCTTGGAGCAAAAATGAGTGAAGTTGAAATTTGATTAGGCCGTTTTTGTTTATTGTACATACTGAGAGCAGGCCTGGAGCAACTGATAAGGTTGTTGATTTGTGATATTGAGGTCACGGGTTCGAGCCGCAGAAACGTCTTGCACAAAGTGTAAGGTAATGCTGCGTATATCAGATCGCGAAGCGATCCGGCTCTTCCCCGGACCCTGTGCAAACGCGGGAGCGTAGTGCATCGGGAACGCCCTTTTGTTAAACACGGGAGCGTAGTGTATCGGGAACGCCCTTTTGTTAAACGCGGGAGCGTAGTGCATCGGGAACGTCCTTTTATTTATTGTACATACTGCTTGTGTTTGAGCAGTTAGAAATTGTTGTTGATATCAAAGTTTCTATTACTTTCATTGTAATGTTGAAAGCAAAGCCTCGGACCTGTTAACGGATTTTACATTGGAAAGATGAATGGCAAGTTTCTCCAGTATCTCTGCCTTGGAATTTGATTTGTTCTCTCTACCAAAGACAATCTTGTTTGCTCATTGACTACATGTTATTCGGGTTAGCTTCGCTTTTTAGTTATTGAATCCGAACCATTTCTTATTGCAGCACATAGAACTTGTTTCTCCTCCAGAATCAGAAGCTGAGACTTCGACATTTGATGTTGTGGGTCCAGTCTGTGAGTCTGCAGATTTCTTGGGGAAGAATAGGGAACTCCCAACACCTGCAAGGGTAATTTTATGATTAACCACATAAACGGCTATTTAATCAATCACGGCTAATCTTACTCGCATTGATACATTCTTTCAGGGTGCTGGATTAGTAGTTCATGATGCAGGTGCTTATTGCATGAGTATGGCTTCAACTTACAATCTCAAGATGCGTCCTCCAGAATACTGGGTTTGTAATTTTAACCTTTTCACATCTCTTCCGCTTGGATTTCTTGTAGGGTTGCATCAAGTGCAACTTTTATCTGTTTATACCATTATATTACGACAACAACACATACCTAGTATATTTCAACGACAGCAAAAGCTATTGCTAGGGTCTGGGGAGGGTGAGAGTCAGACAAACAATACTTCCATCCCAAATGATAGAGAGTTTGCTTCCAGTGAGACTCTCGGCTTTATATGTACATACATAGACAAATAATGAAAGGCACATACAAACAAAAAAGTGCTAAGTCAACCTAAAGTGTATAGAGTATCTAAGCCTCTAAATATACTCTAAGATGCCTTTATATCCTGCCTAAACCTCTTTAACCTTAATCCTATGTCTATATAAACTCCTATCTTGGACCATGTACTTAGAGGTGCAAATCTAGTAGGTCATGCCTAACCCGCTCATCCCAAGTCAGTTTGAGCCTGTCTTTACTCCTCTTCCCCTCTACAATGAGGTTTTCAACTGCTCCGACAGACGCCGTTGTTTGTCTCCATTTGACATGCTCAAACCATCTTAGTTTTCGCCCTTATCTTATCTGCTATACTAGGCATCCCTAACCTTTTCTTAAATACCTCATTTCTTATCCGGTCTAGTCTTGTATGTCCATACATTCGTCTCATCATCCTCACCTCTGTCACTTCCATCTTCTGCGACTGTGTCCTCTTGATGGTCCAGCAGTCTGTTCCATATAACATTACCTGTGGTAATACTTGACATTCGATGGTGAGCTGGCTATTCTCATCGTCGGTGACGCCGCTGAAGTTGCTATACCATTATATTGCAATGTACAATTTTAAACACAAATGAACCGGAGGATTCGTAATGATGCATTAATGATTTGACTCTGCGCTTAATTTGGGACGCTACGCGGTGGCCGTGTATTATCTGTATATGTCTCAGTACTGAGTCTCTCTTGTGTATAGAAAAGAGGAAAAAGGGAAATTTCTTTTAACTCGAGATGTGTAGCTCTCTGCTCAATGCTGAGACTAGATTTGTGTTATAGGTTGAAGAAGATGGCTCAATATCCAAGATTAGGCACGCAGAAACATTTGAAGACCACTTGAGATTTTTCAAGGATCTCTGAAGCATGCAATCTGGTAGGGGCATCAACACAAATTGATCATTGTTGCGTTGAGAGGCTTGAAAATGGCATGTGGTGTTGTTTTTGGCGTGCAATAGACTTGCTCTCTGGATATATTTCCGTAAGAGAGATCAGTTGATGCCTAAATTAAATAAAAGGGATACGATCTGTGTCTTTTCCTTCAATTTCAATCTGAGATAGTAACAGGTGTATCAGATGAGATCTTATTATGTATGCGTCTCTCTCTCACACACACATCAGCGTGAACTCACGTAGGCAAGTCATTAACTGACTAATTATATATATATATATATATATATATATATATATATATATATATATATATATATATATATATAGACATATATGTGTGCGTGTATTTATGTATATGTGTGTATATGTATATATATGTTTGTATCTGTATGTATGTGTGTACTTCCATCCTAAAACATTGTTGTCATACTTAATTAGTTGATCAGACATCAATTAACACTAAAATATAAACTATGAAGATATTTTTGAGACAATGAATATACATCGAAAACTATACTCACTATATCCAACTTCCGTCCTAAAACACTGTTGTCATACCTAATTAGTTGATCAAACATCAATTAACACTAAAATATAAACTACGAAAATATTTTTGAGACAGAAGGAAAATACAACAACGACAACCATAATCACTATATCCAACGACAACAAAAGCTATCGGTAGGGTCTGAGGAAGGTGAGAGGCAGTCAAACAATATCTTCATTCTAATAGATAGGAGTTTACTTCCAATTAAACTCTTGGTTGTATGTGTATATGTATATACCATGTATAGATGATACAATAATAGAAATAGATGATACGATAATAGGAATACGTAGGACGCAGATGAGAATACCCCACACCCCCGGCAAAAAAATATTGTGGTATTTAATTTTAAAGAAAAATCAAATTATTTTGATTACAATTTATTTTATATTCTTAGTTGGTTAAATTAATGTAAACTAGATACATTATTTTAGCGGTAATTAAAAAGGTAGAGTAAAAATTTGACTACTAAATATTTCTATTTTTAAAAGTATAAAATATTCTTAAAACATACTAATAAACCAATATTTTGTGGACAGAGAGGGAGTATTTCATAGGGTTCAGATCTGAGAAGGCAAAAAGTGAAGCAAAATATGAGGCATCCAATCATACATCGCCACGTGTAGAAATAATAATTGTTTACGAACAACACTCCCTTCTTTAAAAAACCTTTTTTTTTTACATGTGGCGACGCGTGATTGGATGTCTCATATTTTACATCATCTTTAGCATCTCCATATCTGAACCGTATTTTATATTACTCAATCTGGAATCACGATGGTGCAATACTATCCCAAATTTGGAATGGCGGTATGTATTCCGGACAGCTCTATATAGCGTATGGTATTGGCGTAATCAAGTGGTGCACGGACAAATCCTACAACTTCCCTCTCCAACGGCGGTTTGTAGCGACATCGCAAGACGAGCAAGACATATGTTATATGCCCTTGGTTTTCATTCTGATGTGTCAGAAAGTGTAGTAGTCTAAGTTATTGTTATGATGTTAGACAGTTGATGTACTGACTTTATTTGTTATTTTATTAATACAAAGATCCTTTCTTCGGAAAAAAAAAACTGTCTGACGTTGATAGAAAAAATGAGACTCAAAAAGAGTGAAATCAACATCTAAATTTCATCCTTCTCAACATCCTGTTTGTCTTCGTCATCTTCTTCTTGCTTCTTCCTATTTTTCTCAATGAGAAAGCAAACAAAATCCCTTATTGCCCTCTCCTTATCCTCTGTTCTCATAAGTTGCTCCCCAACTTCTGCAGGGGTCACCAGAGCTTCCTCCAACAATCTATTGATTTCATCAAAACAGGGGTGAATTTTGATTCCCAAATAGTTTAAGGCAAGAGTCTTGAATGCAGAGAATGTGCAGTAAGACATGTGGATGTGCATGTCCATACGACCCGGTCGCAACAGGGCAGGATCCAAATACTCTTTGTGATTTGTGGTAACCACTATGATTCTTTCGTCTCCACAACTTGACCACAGCCCATCTATGAAATTCAGCAATCCAGACAGTGTTATCTGAAACAAGGCGACAACGTTCCAGTATCAACTCATGCTAATTTTGTATAGCCATATAGTATAATTGAGTTCAATCCAAAATCAATGAACTTTGTATCTACGGTTAGTATTGTTGGAAAGGCATATAAAAAAAAGATGTTTTAGAAAGTGCTCATATAAAAATATGTAAGAATGTTGATTGGAGAATGAAGTGAAACTTGAATTGGATGGTTGAAACGATAAACTGAATTATCTGAATTATGAGGTGACAGAACGTTCAATGAGTGATACTGAACCTTCGGTGATAAACTCTGAGTACAATATGTGAGTTCAATTCAATTATGAAGTTTCTCTCTATCACAAAGCACTTCATCGAACGTTCAGTAAGCCGTTTACCAAATATACGGTCTAGAGTTTGTTGACGAGTCTTGAGTTGTAACGTTTAGAAATTTCAAATCTAGCATTTGGTAAAATTGACCGAAAGTTTGGCGACTTCAGACATCATAATTTTATGTTGTCTTCAACGGTCATATACTGCTTTTGGAAGTTAAATTCTACAGAGATGTGTCAAATTAAATTCTTTCTGGTGAACTAAAGTCTATAAATACAAGTGTCAAAAGGTTTTGAATATATACTTCTGATACACTTTTGAAATGGTTTTTGATGAACATATATTTGAAAGACCTTTTTTTAGTCTTTTATGAAAACCTATAAAATTTCGACATTCTCTCTCCTTCTTCCTCTGATATTAAACAATTCAAATAAATAAGTTCAATCTTCTTTTTGTAGAGCAAACGAAAGGAAAAAAACCGTTATATTATGGAAAGCACTTGTCGCGTAGTCTATCTTATTCACTCGTGAAGTCAAAATTGTTTTTAAGTACGTTGTAATATTTGTTACGTCTCGACTATTCTTCTACTTTGTTTTCATTTCTTTATATTTGATTAACATGTTTTGCCTAAATTTCCAACATGTATTTGCAATTCCTCAATATGCAGTGATTGCGCTATATGAGTCGCGCTTTACATGGTAGCACAGCACGATGATCAATCAAATTCGAGCATGGCACATTATATTAAAGGACAGTAGCATTTGTGGATTCCAGATTATGACATATTAATATAGAAGCTATAAATAGACTAAAAAGCATGAATCTGATCTCTATCTCTAATGAAGACAAATTTGACCAGTTTCGATATTGTGTTGAAGCAAACATCATAAAAAATTCTTTAAGACAATTGAAAGAGTGATGAAAAAGTTGGACCTTGTTTATAGTAATTTAGGAGACTTCAAAAATCTTGTAAGTAAAGAGGCCAAAAGATATTACATAATCTTTATTGATGATTTTGTTAGATACAGAAGAATATACTTGTTAAGTTATAAAGATAAAGATAAAAATATGTTTATGTAATATTATTGACATATCAGTTTTTCTTCCTCTACTCTGTTTTCATTTCTTTTTTGTGTTAGATTACCGTTCCTCGTCATATTTCCAACAAATAAAAACACTCGTGTTCTACAATGGCTGATATTTATGACTCGACCTACATCATACTACTCTCACTGTTAACTCGTAAGAGACTTTTTTCTAGGGGTGTTAAGCGAACCGAACAGTTCGCGAATTGTTTAAGTTCATTCGTTAAGTTTACTTAAACGAGCCGAATTCGAACACATGTTCGTCTAGTTAAACGAGCCAAATTGTTCACGAACTGTTCGGCTCGTTCAAACAGTTATATTATTATCGAGCCAAACTCGAACCAATTTTAAAGCTCATTTAGCTAAACAAACCAAGCCGAATAGTTCGTTTAACTAAACCGAATCCGAATTCAAAAACCTAGTATTCGACTCGGTCGGTTCGTTAACACCCATACTTCTTTCAAGTATATGCATCCTATAGCTTACCAAATGTATTATCAATTTTGTATTGCTGACTAGTAAAAGAACTTCCAAATAAATGTATCATTCAGTAGAGACCACATCTCTTCACCTAAATTCTTTCACCCCACTCTCTATCGCACGACATGTGGTAGCAGGGAGGGATGGTGAGACTAGATGAGGGTCATCCGCATCTAGCCTCACCACCCCTCTCTGCTGCCACGTGTCGTGTGTGGTGAGAAATGGGATGAGGGAATTTGGGGTGAGGACATTCAGTATCACATCTGTACTATCAATATGTAGTAAAAGGGAGAGAAATCATACTTGGTTAGGCTTATTCTTCCGGACAATGTTAATCGTTTGGGCCTGCATGACAGGATTGGAACGGAGCATCTTCAAAGTATTTTCCTCTGCCTTTCGATCTTCCAACTCAAGAGTACAATCTATATCTTCCACAACCAAAATCGAACGATTCCCTGTATTAATCAGCAATCTTCTAAGATCCGAATTGGCATGAATATCTGTTAATTCCAAGTCATAAATGTCAAAATTCAAATGATTCGCCATAGCAGCAACCAAGCTAGATTTCCCTGTTCCTGGAGGACCATACAACAAGTACCCTCTTTTCCAAGCTTTTCCAACCTTCTTATAAAAATCCCTTCTTCTTACAAACATGTCTAAATCATCCATGATTCTTTTCTTAAGCTCCGGATCAATAGCCAATGTTTCAAATGTTGCCGGATGATCAAGCTTTATAGAGCTCCATGTGTAATCCCCCCCTGAATATCTTCTCATGTGATCACTATTAAGAGTGTGGATTTTTAGGGTCTTTTTCTCTTCTTTCAGATTCTTGGATTCTTTCAAGACAAATGGAAGGTATGATTCAAGAACAGCACTTTTGTGTTTCCTGTGAAAACTGAGTTCAAAGTATCGCACTTCTGATTGCTGTGTGACGGATTGGCCAGGGAATCGAACACTATTTTTTGGTTCAAGACTTCTTGTAATTTGCCTCCACTTGAATTCCATCCTGAAAAATTAATACGGAATCAAGAAAGCAAAAGAAACAGCGAAAAAACACCAAAAAAAAAAAAAGGAAGAAAGACAAATTCAACGTGGTTCTGTACGGCTATATTACGCTAGCTTTCACCCAAATCATCTAATGAATTCCAAATCAACTCACATATATAAATATGAAAAAAAGTTGAGCTAAAAATACCCGTTGAACTTGTCATTGACTTCTTGATTCTTGGCCATTGATGTTGATATCTTGCTCTCCTTTTCTGGCAAGCTGACGGTAAATCGGGTGGTGGCCGGGGAGATTCTTTCTCCGATGTAAACTTCAGCGGCTTTGTATATTTGATTGCTTCCAAGACCATCGTGTTCTTCTATTATTAACACGATTTCGTTTGAAAAAGATTTGATTAGTCTCTGGATGCTGAAAAAAAAATACTGCCGGAGCTCGTAGGGAATCAAATCTCGGCCTATTGATCGCACCACCATTGCAGAAGCAGCTACCGATGCCGCCGTGGAGACTATTGTTTTCGCCGAAGGCATGTTGTTGACTTCCGGAAACAATCTAGTCGGCATTGCTTTTCTCGTGATATGATTAATCAATAACATCCTTCTACTTGATTAAATAGGGAGTTTTGTCTGATTCATTAAGTTGAATGGAAACGTTACTTCAGGCCAGATGTCTAACACCCAAAAGGTTTAATGTTGGGTTTGGTTGACAATTAGGAATCGGAATTAGAATCGGAATAGGTATGATAGGGAATGGGTTTGGAGGATATATGTTTACGGAATTAGAATCGGAATGTGTATGATAGGGAATGTGTTTGGAGGATATAGGTTTGGGGTTAAAAGTGATAATTGTTTGGTATTAAAGTGGAAATGAGAATAGTAACCGGTCGGAATAGTGATCGCCGGCGGCGGCCGGCATCGTTGACCGCCGTTGACTGGCGGCTCTCCATTCCCACATTTTGATAGATAAGGAGGGACCTAGTATATCAAAAAACGATATCCATTACCAAATAGTTGGATATCAAAATGAAATTCATTCCCTCATTTAACCCAAGCAAACAGCTATCATTTCCCCAAACAAACGCCACCTAAGTTTAAATTGGAAGTGATATATTTTTTCTATGTTTATAATGACTTGTCTTTACATATCATGGTGGGTTTTTTTTTTTTTTTTTTTTT